>JAGDQP010023050.1:0-20304 GCA_022664845.1 Lepisma saccharinum | reverse complement strand
ATATTAATCTTTATAAATTACTTAATATATAATTTCTCATTCGTTCCATTTTTGCTACAGTGTAGTTATTATATGGTGTCTTTCCACTTAATTTATAGCAGTCAAATTTCTCAATGTGCAGTGTATTTATTAATCTGCGAAGCTTCAAAGACTAATTGCTAAACGTATCATTTGACAAAGAATGAAATCTTCGGTCCCCGGAGTTTGTCTAAGACCTGTCACAATAGCTAAATTCCAAGTATGGTGCAGATACGGAATTATGAGTAATTTGAAATAGTTTGTTTTTATTGGTAGGCAATATCAACCATTTCGTCGCCTCCGGCACCCGTACACCTACATGATTTCCCACTAAAAAATGCAAATGTGTGCAAAGTTTGATATAAATCAATACACACGTGTATATTTGTATTAATAAAAGTATTGTTCTAAGTTGAATTGTAAATAGGTTGGCAACACTGACAACGGGACTAGATGAGACAGGGACACACCAAGTAGAATTTCCTATTTTGTCGGTTAACGTTTATCTCAAGTTTAGTACAAAAACGTCGAACAGTATGAAAGCAATTTAAAAAATTTGAAAGCTGACCAGGTAGTCGTGTGGGTTGGGACGCTAAGCCACCGACTGAAAGGTCTCGGGTTCAAATCCCGGCTGGGGAATGGATGTTTGTTTGTAGATTTTAGAGACTTAACAGCTAATGGACTTGAGACGTACCAGTCATTAGTTACTAAAATCGACCAAAAATACATATTTTTTTTTTCTTCTGAAAAATTGAATTTTTAAAAGGTGGCTGCACTGGTAACTGGGGCACAATACCGACCAATACAATATGAAAATATTGTTATGTCATTATTCCATATTTTCACTAATTACATAAAGGAAGACAGTAACTTGAAATATAAAATCTCAAACCTTTCTTGAATTCAATCAAGTTGCTATGTTTTGAAGTCTGATTTGACTCCCAGAAACTCATTGAATTTTATATTTTAATGCAAGTTGTATTTTACGTGAGATGTATCATGTATTTTAATTGTTGAATCGTTCATGTCTTTTGAAACTGGGACTGTTTCTTACAAAGAATTTTGACTTAATGTTTGAAAGGATTGCTCTCAGAGATTACACTAACACGAGTTTCTCAAGCATGAAGTCTTAGATATGTTTACAGAAACATATTTTGGGGGTGACTACAGCTGTACTAAAAGAGTTAATAGCACCTAACTATCTGTAATCTGGAATCGCCGTAGCTCAGGCGGTAGCGCGTCTGACTACGAATCGGTCGGCCCGGATTCAAATCCCGGACAGGACACTAGAGCACTTTTCTCACAGTGTTCCCATGCCTGGCGCTCTGAGATCCACTCAGCCTCCTATCAAATTGAGTGCCAGAGTCTCCTTGGTACACATGGGCACCTTGGGAAGGTAAAGGCGGTCGAGCGTGGGACTGACCACCACACCTCATTTCGTACCGTAGGTCAAGCAAATGTGGAGCGCTACCTCCACATCCCCCATGGATCGTTCACGGCGCGTGCGTATCGCACAGGGGATAGCTTTACCTTTAACGATCTGTAATCAAATTAAGGTTCTATTCAGAAACGAATTTCTTGTACTAGTTAGCGTCGAAAGTTAGTCACATGTTTGTCTTATATGTAAACAAGGATTACGTCCAGTTTAGTTCTACTTGTTATGACAAAGACCAACTAGGATGTATTGTGTGACATAAAATGTATAGATACTAGTATAGTATTGGTTATGAGCATAGAAAAGAACGTTCTTTTTTTAAACATGAACTTGTTAGATTGTCTGGTGCAAGACATGTTTATTTATGCTATGAATCGAACAATACGATAGTATAAATAGTTCAAATGGTAGAACAGGAGTTAGATTGAGATACGGCACGGAAAAGAACGTGCTGACATCTACCCTCCATAATATGCTCCTGAACTTATTTCTCAAGTGGACAAAGCATGTTCTATTCCTGTGCTCATTCATATATTTACATTTATAAACAAGAATTTCACTTAGTGAAATACTGTACAACTAGATTCATACAAACTGGACAGTGAAAAATGTTTGTGAGATTTGCACAATGTGGCAACACCGAACTAGCATGCATTGTTAGAAACAACAATTGAAACTGTAAAATGAAATATGTGTAGAATATTGGATCGTTATTGACATGCCGTGCAACCTATGACACTGAAGAAAATATAAATAAATTTCTAGTGGTTTGTTAAGAATAATACAAAATCTTGTTTGTGCGATTCTTACTTTCAGTCTTGAGACAATACTCCTACAGTGCACCATTAGTCATAAGATGCTAACTTAAATAATAATAATAATGAAAACACTATTTCATTCACCTTCAAAGCCTTTTGTCTCGTATTTTTGTTGATTCTTTAAATGATATTTTTTTTTACAAAGATCTTGTGTGCCCGAAACAAGAATTGTTCCTTCCTTACGAGTGTACAATGTCTGGGATACCTTGAAAAACACAGACGGGAACCAGTAATATTCCTTACTTACGCCTCTTTCGCCATTTTTAATTAAGTATAACCTGGAATTGAGTCATGTATGAAAGATCAGAAAACAACATGCATCAATTCGTTTATTAGTGTGGATTAGATATGGTTTCATAATGCAGAAATAGGTCCTTTCTCGAACCTTAACTATTACATCTTCCACGTACACGTTTTGTGGTAATATTACCTCTCTTCCTAATCAATTATCAGAACGCGCCTTTTATTGAAACTCATAATTTTTCACACCAACAGCGAAATAAGTCATTCATCTGTTTCCTCCTTATCGCAACTTCACTTGCCATTTCTGTTCTTACCATGTTACCAAGTGATTTCAAGGGTAGTCAAGTCATGGTAACTAGTCGATCGCAAGGCAAATACTTTAATAAGTTGGATTCATTTTGGATACTCCCCCAGATGAGCAATCACCATGTTCATTGCATTATTTCGAATGTGATTTCGAAGGACTATAACCATTAAGCCTACTTAAAGATGACTTGAAGTAACTAATATAAGTTAAGCTTACCCAATTCAAGCTAACCTAACTTTGACTGTATATATAATGATCCGGGGGGAGTAGCTAAAGTGCAGCCAATAAAGGATTTTTTCTAATATTAAGAAGCATTCCCTGAGCACGTCATTAGAAAGCAATCTCCACAATAATTCGTTCGATTCATTTCAGCTGCCTCAGGTAGATGCACAGAAGTCTCATTGTTTAAAACTTACATTACATTTAAACACTCATAGAGAAGTACCTTTAACTATTCTTTGCCTCTTGCCTATGGTAGTTTCAATGTATTGTAAGTTTTAACCTATGAGACCTCTGTGCATGTACCTGAGAAACTCGATTGTATCGAACGAATTATTATGGAGTTTGGTTCCTAACGACATGTCCAGATAGGTCTTCTCCATTGTAATTAATTTCGAAAATAGTGACTGGCGGTACTTACAAAAAACATAAGTATATTGCTTCGCGGTTTTGTATAAGAAAAAATGAGTGTGTTGTTCGCGTAGTAGTGCTAACTACTTGTGTGTTTATGGACTTACTAGTGACATCTCTCTGAATAGAGTTTCTTGTGTGTGGAAACGTTGAAAGATGCACAGAAGAAAATGGTTGGTGCACTGACAGGGCTAATGCCTCAACGTATACCGCTTGGCAGACGGTTTACCAATAAATTATCAGACAACGAACAACTTATGTGTATTCTTCACTCTTCAGGGATCAACTGAACCAGGTCGAAACCAAGGGATTCTCATCATTAGTGCGGGAAATGTTCATTGAAATATGTTCTTGAGGAATATGCTCATATGCATGTTAGTGTTCCGCAGATAGCATAATGAAGAAGCAACCACAAGGCATGGTTTCAATTCCCAGGCAGTGCCAAAACTAATTTTTCTGTATATCTTTCAATGAAACAGAAAGGGTTTGGAAATAAAATTACTCATTTTTTTTATATTACAATAAGCAAATTTATTTTTATTTTTTTTTACATTGAAACATTTTTTTTTCTCTCTTTCTTTCTGTGGCGGATATAACTCATGTGTGACATGGAGGTCTTGTTTCATTCATTTTTGTTTTAAATTTTGTTTAAAAAAGAGCAAGCACATAACACTGGGCAGCTCAAATTCTGTTGTTTTTTATTAATATCTTTTCTTAAAATTTTCTTTTAAAAAATAACTAATGCTAAATCACTATGTACTGTATTAAACGGCCGTTGTGAACAATATATTTATTTATATATATTTATATATATATATATACATTTAACTTAACTATTGTCAATTCTTCAACATTTTTTTTTATCTTTCAGTCCATGACAACTTGACAAAAAAAAAGACATTGTGGGAGGGGAAAAAGATGGAGTTGGTACAACGAAAATAATGATAGGTAGTTCATTTTTTTTTTATATACATAGTTAGCAGTAGTATGTACACTAACACAGTAAGAAACCATAGAAAATTTGTTTTGTTTCACTTAGTTAATTTCGTCCTTTCTTTCATAGAAAACGAATAGTGTAAGATATTGAAGATACAAAGGTAGCACCACTTAGAAAGTCTTTCTATGTTTTCACTAAATCTTCTTTTAGTAAGTGGTAAAGTTCTTTTTCAGTTTTATTCTTGCTAACGGAAGTGAAAAACCAAATCTTTCACTAATATCACTGTTTTCACACAAAATGACTGATCACTAGCTCATCGTCTTGCTTCCCTTGGTATTACCTCTCAGTATCATACATTGTTAAGTGTTCACCGGAGCACATCAGTGTATTTTTAATATCATATTTTGTGTCTATCTGTATTTTAGGCATATTTCTATTAACTTGTTGTTGTTTTAGGCACAACACTATTTTTGAGAAGAACAATCAAAATATGACTTCAGTGGAATGCTTCCCAACAATCATATAACTTCATCTCATTTCTAAATGGTCAAAGAAGTATCTATTTTTATTGTTGTCTCGTATCAAAGATTACAACAGTCAGGTAAGTAATAGATTCACGTGTAACCCAACACCACTATAGCTTATATTGTTCATATATTCTTTCTCTTATTTATTTATTTTTTTTTTTTTAAAGAAAAGTATCACAGTTAAACTTTATCCCATACAATCTCTCATTATTATGACCATACTTAAAACCCTTTCCACATCATTCAATCCATTTCTAATATTTCAAAACAAAAGAATAAAGCACAAATTAATGTTACTGCGCAACGCAAAAGCGTTGCAAATTGTAGTGATAACTTCCACTGCAACAATCCAAGAATAGTGTTATGTGAGTCTATTTGTAAGGGTACATTTGTGTGTATATATATATATTTATGTGCAATTAATCTAGGACATAAAAAAATGACTAGAAAAAACTATACGTGTGGGTTTTTATATGTCTATATTTCACAGGTGTCCTTTTTTTTAAAAAAAAAAAAAATAAACCCTTCGTAAATATATATAGAGACTAGTTTATAAATTAAATGTGTTTTAAATATGGTTTAATTTTTTTTATCACCGATATTTTTAACAATTTATATGCAGAAACACTGCCTTAAATATCCTCTTTTGTAAACTGTTAATGCACTATACGCTCCATATTATGTATTTCAAATTATATTTAAAAACTGGTCTATTAATTATACCTTTATTTGCATTGGATACTGACTTTGTGACAAGAACTTATACAATTTTAAGATTTCCCTTTCTTTTTTTTTTACGTAAACGAAAATTGTGTTAAATAAACATACAAATATTTATTTTTTTTGCGTATAAATGGCCTTTAATCTTGTTTGTTTCACTAAATTTATCCAGTTTTTTTTTTAAATAAACAACTGTATTTTGTTGAAAAACTACGCCACACGTACAACTTGTAAGGATATACTCTTTTTCTCATTTGAAAAATTGGATTTATTTCTCTTCTTACAATTTTTCTTTCTTTTTGAAAAATGCATTATTTTACAGAAACTTCTTATCTTTTTTTAAAAAAAAAAAATCAATGGCACATATCTATGACACTTCATTGAGCGTTAATGATTACGCATTTAGAAGTTCGAAGAACTATTTATTCGCCAAAGGATATAGATAAAATGTGCGTTGGCACTTTTGAAATAACATAAAAACATGTCTGTTCCTAACGGTAAAACGTTTACAACCCAAAAACAAACAAAAGACTATATACAAAAATAATGTATAGATATAGAGTCAACAGATACAGGCAGAAAGTTTGGATTTTCCTATGTGGATATGCATTTTGTGTTTCTGGAATCCACGTACCAACACCATCATTAGATGAATATAATATCTTGAACACTTAACAATTTTTTTTTTCTTAAATTTAAAAAATAAAACGCAATTTATGAGTCTTTAATTTTTTTAAGAAAAAAAAAACATTTTTAATATCTAGTTTGTACTCTTTGAGCTATTACATAGCTTTCACATTTAAAACACAAATCTATACATAATAATTAACTAAACATAATCAATTTTAGCAATCATCTATCAACATGGATGCTAATTATCATTTTGTAAACTATAGCAAATTTTTTACTGTAGTATTGTAATTTGTACTAACAAAAAAAAAAACATGATAATATTCAAATAATTAAAAATAAGAAAGAAAGAAACGTGACTACTGGAATACTGTATGGGCAATTCTTCTAGAACTCTTACCAGCCCAAGGATGTACAAGCGATTCCCTTAAATATTTCAATATTAATATAAGTAAATAACGAATGCTACAATTAATTTCAGCATTGGTTTACTGTAATGTCTTACCAGTATGTGACTTCAAATCCTCTTGTATACTCTTTAAACAATTATAGTGGTGGTTTTTTAACATATAGATTCATTCTGTAATATTAATTAAAATAATTACTTTGATTTCTAGTAATGTTGGCAGTGAAAGTAATTTTGAATAATTATTATTATATTACTATTCTTGTGTTCATAAATACCAACAAATATTCTAAATAGAAAACAAATTAATATTAAAAAAAAAAAAAAAAAAAATAAATAAAAAAAAAAAATAAAGGAAAGGATAATTGATAATTTTATGTTTCTCAATTTTTCTTAAATTTTTTTGTTACTTTCGAACTTCAATTAATTTAACTAGAATTAAAAGTACTAAATCTGTTTGTTTTCTCTTTGACTATTGGATGACCACTTTGTTTCATTTCCTTTTTAAGTCCTTCACAGCCGAAAAAAGCATTCTGTCGTACAACACATCGAATTCTATTTCTCTATTTAATACTAAAATTTGTAGAAAAAAGTTGGTTTCCTCTTTCCGATATCGAGATTATAAAAGAAATCGCAACATGGAATGGTTTTGCCAAATAACAAAACAAATCATAACTTTAGTTGAACACTCAATATATGAATATGTACACATATTTTTGTAGGTATATATATATATACATATATAAATTTATATATTTTTCTTCTCATAGGCAGAATTATTACATATTATCTGTAAAACATTTACTATCTCCTTCCTTGGTTTCTTTTTCAAAAATAACTGTCGCAACACTCAATCAGATATCTAACTTTATTCTTGAAGAAAAAATATATTTTGCTTCATTGCAAATAGACAAGCCAATTTCTTTTTTTGAATAATAATACTGATTTCATTTCTTTTCATTTTTTTTAGAAAATGATTACTTCATTGAGATCACATCTCAAAATATATAGATATTTATATATAATATGTATAGTATAACCACTTAATTAAAATATTGCACTTTCAATAACCCATTTCATACCTTTTGAGGTCAGTCATCCAGAAAAATTAAAACTCTCTTTCAAGTTTACCATTTTTTTAATCACCTATTTGATAGGTGAAACTGTTTATTATTAATTTTTTTTATGCTGATGTACATATAAACCTGCTTGCAGCATTTATATCCACCTAAATATATACTTTCTCTTTGCTTTCTGTAGTAAACATTAGACAGCTTCTTAATCTCTTAACAAATACCAACACAGGCACATTTTTTTACTCAACTTCCATTTTTTTTTTTTTAATCTTAAGAGCAACATGTGATCATGTCTTAAACCATTAGCAACAAACGCAAATATCACAGTCATCTTTGCACATATGATGGAGACAGTCTGAAGACTTTTGTCCTCCCTGTGTCTTTATATCTATATATATAAAAGAAGACAATTATTAAAATCTTTTATGCGCGCGTTATTGGGAGATAAACAAGTCTAGTTTCATATAGTTTCTTCACTCTGTCTCCAAAAAATCCTTCTTGTTTTTAACTAATTATTTATTTTCATGTGTTATAATTTTGTTGTTTGTCGTTGCTACATTTCATTTTAAAAGTATAAATCTTTCCTCAGCTTTTCATTTTAGAGGTTCTCTCTCTGTCAACGAGGCACCAAATGATTCCTTGTTGGTCAAACAAAAGATCAGATAAAAAACTGTAATGGCTGAAACTGTCAATTACAAAAGAAAGATGAAGGAGGGAGGGCGAACACATCTTGTAAGCTTGCTCAGCCACTTCTTTCACTGCGTGATAGGCACATCCACACACTCAGAAGAAACAACCAACCAAAATTATATATCTATATCTTATATACAGTCTCCACTAGTTTCACTCAGTTTTGACACTACTACTGTTGCTACCAGAAGACGTTTCTGTCTCTGTTTTCATTGTTGAACGACCAGTGTTTTGAGATAAGGATAATATCGTGTTCATTGTGGCCGAAGAAACTTTGTCTCCACTTTCTGAATCCAATGACACAGGCGTTGACGGGTGGATGGCAGGCGACATTGATAACGCAGGGTTCGCTACAGCTATTATATTTCCTCCACTGGACGCTATTACCTGTTAAAGAAACAAAAATATCAAAATATTAAAAGAAAAAGACAGTGAAATTCATCACATGCACAGAGACACTTAGAACATATAGTAGACACTTTGAGAACCTCAATTCTGTATACAGTGAAACTAACCTAACCTCCTAATAGCTGACCGTATTTTAGGTCAGAACGGTGTCCGTTATTCAGAAGTTTCACTGTATAAGAAATTATCAATTCAATATAAATAATGCTCCGTTACTAAAAATATTTCGATTTGCTTTGTATTTAAGAACAATACATATGTATAATGTTCGTTGCATCCAAATAACTTTATTGTTTATTTACGAACCAGTACTCATTAAGTACATTATCTATCAGGGTTTTTTTTTTTAATATTTGTTGGAATATGTAACGTAAATTAAAACAAAAGAATATAATATCGAGGTCACTCCACTTCGTACAGACATGTTTCTATTATTACTCATAAGAGTGAATTTTTCAGTTATTTCATCGAATATTAAATCATCCAAGCTAACTTACAAATTGTAGTTCGTTAAAAAAAAGAACAAAGGATCGTCTTTATTACGCTCCAAGTGGTGGTATTCATCTTCAACGCTGACACCCCATCCCCTCAGTTACTCATAATAAATTACATGGATTCCTTAATTCTTAGACGTAGAAACGAAAATAAAAATCACTCGTGGAACATGAATTAAGAACCTTATTGTGTAGTACGAAATATATGTGCTTATGGAAATATATACAGGTTTAAACTAAATGGTGTTACACAGCTTCTGTGGACAGAAATAGACGTTTTCTTTAATCTACCTATGTCTGCAAATCTAGACAAGTTTTTGTCTAATTTTCTTTCATCCCAACTACAATATGCTGAAATTATCTTTGAAGGAGAATATTATATTTTTTTTCTTGGGGGGAAAAAAATAGTATATGTGAATTATCATTGGATGATGTAATATATTATGAGACGTCACTGAAGTTGTCTGATGTACCCGTAAACTGGTGCAACTAGCAGGTAATGCGCTCTCTACACATCTCATGCTACTTATATTGCCAACTGGAAGCTATGGTTGTAACAGCTCGCCACATTTAACTCTGCTTCATAGCCATGAATCTTTCCGTGGTTGATGAGTTACTCACTGGACTTTCTTCCTCTCGAGTTTCATGAAGAGTCTATGAGATTCCAGCGGAGATAGAAGAAGATGGAAGCATTGTGGCTTCAGTTGTACCGATAAGTGAAATGCCAGAAATCCTCTACTAGTTCGTTCTAACCCGCAGAACTGATTGAAAATGTGTAATGAAGAAACTGACATCCACCTCGAACAATTGTGATATCTCATAAGATAGTAAATCATTTAATGACAAAGCACATAAACTGCGTTGTAAGTTTACAATAATTTTAATGACATAATAACATACTTTCATTAATATCCACTTACCTGGTCCGTAACTCTGAAACGACGTATTTGTAAACATAAGTATATTAACAAAAGCTGATCAGTTTATCCATAAGTGTGTAACATTGTTTCATTTACATCCCGTGTTAATAAAGAAGGTGTACTGTATTGGAATGTACAGTAAAATCCAGTTTTATAACCACGTACTTAAGATTTTTTTCTTTTGTTTCGCAAATAAGAGAGGTTGTGTTTAATTAAAAAGAAAGTAGTTCCTTTTCTGAATATTAATTGTGTATTCTGCTTTGCAATTTTTTTAGTTAAAGACGTTTCAAAGTCTCCGTGGCCTCATCTTCACAAACCGGGAAAACTTCAGTAACACGCTAACTGTTGTTGTTGACTTTAGTAAACAGTAAAGTGGTGTAAAGACATAGCAAAATACTGAAATAAATGTCCCCCAATAATAAGTTGCTCTTATAATGTGAAGAATTTAAAACAGTAGATAAGGTTGGACACAAAAATAACTTCCAGTAAGAATTATCATGAAATTTTAACCATACTTAATTATGTTCTCCGCCATTTCCATTTTGATTTACAATTGTTCTATGAATGGGGTGTTTTCTGTTTCCTGAAGATAGAGTCCGTGGAAATTTAGAAATGTCCAAAAGTATTGGAGTAAATAAAACTATACGAAGAGAAATATACAACTACAATCTCAAACATTCCTTTCAACTCATCAAAATACCTCGTTTCTTTCCTCGTCTCAAATTAATAAATAAAACTCCTTCCAACGCACACGTGTTGATTTCGAATTGGTTTCAATTTTAAAACTTATTTATTTTTCTCAGGGAAGTTTATTTAAACAGGTTTTCTTTCGAAAATCCATCTTTGTTAACGTACGGTATATTGAGATAATAGGATTGTGACGAAGTGAACCTTTAGGCTTAGATACTGTCTTTTACGGTGCGACTTTAGGCCTATAACATTTGCTGTTCAATTATAGAGATGCGTTGAAATGTAATCCCTCTGTGTATCTAGTAATGTATGTATAATCAAGTTCCAATGAGTCGTGGGTGTCTGTACGCGCGCACAACCTACAATACCATGTATTCGACCCTATATCTGTGTTCATGTTAAACCAGCGCACATTAATGTACACTTTCGCGTCTCTGATATTCGAAACGGGCACTGTAGGTGAAGCTACTGTACTAGCTTGTGCAGCTGAGTGCAGACAGTTGATTATTTTTGTATTGTGTTCTCAGTGTACATGTGAGAGAAGAGATTTTCTAGATGGCGTTGCGTTGCTAGTATAAGGAAACTTTGCACCTGCCTATTGGATCAAAACCTGTACCTAATTACACGAATATACACTGTGACGTCATATCCATTGACTCTGCTCTGCAGTGCCTGCCCTTACACTTCAGTGCAACGAATGTACGCCAAACGAATAACATCAGCGATTAAGTCTGTCTACAAACCTGAATCGAACAGAAATGTTTACTGATGAATGATCAAATCATAGTGCCACCATTTATAACCTTTATGGCTTTTTTTCCTAGGAAACAGCTTATTTCTTATTTCTTATTATTATGTCAGATTTTGGACTATGTTGATATAACCTAAAAACTAAAAACTAACAGCGGTTCAAACCATTATTCTTACCTGAACCTTGCTTTCTTGAAAATAGCTGTCATACGAAGGTGGTCCCACAGATGTATTCGTGTGCCTCGGTGAATCGCTAGATCCTTCACTACCACAAGAATCCTTGTTTTGACTAGCCACAAGTTCTTTTACTACTCTCAGCCCCTCATGGATTAGAGTCTCTTGAACTAGCTGTTATTGAGAAAAATACTGGTTAGTGTGGAAAGCAATTATACAGAACTAAGTGATACAACTACTCAACTACTGTCGGAATTAAGTACACGAACTACAAACTGTCAATAATGTTAACTATCAACTAAATACGAGTTTCAATGTAACATATTATCAGTTTAAAAGCTCCTATTAAACTCTGACGTGGGACTAGTATTAAACATTGCAGATAAGCTGAACTAATACATAATTTATAATTATTATTATTATTATGGAAGTTGAAAGTATGTTCATTGTATGTGGCTGTTTTATGTCTAATATGGAGTTATGTTAAATTATTTATTAATCAAAACAATTTGCACGCCATCCACTATGCATTACATGTATTATTATTTCATAGCATCCACCCTCGATTGCCGCAAAAGTCAGCACGGTCTCTTTCCGTCATGGATTCAAGTTCCGTGGGAATCCACTGGTTAGTAACAATTAAACTAAAGAAACTGCCTCACAAAGCACTCGACAGGGATGTGAAAGGATTTGCAAAACTAAGGGAAAGCTTCTCAAATGTTATCCATATGTATAATTGATAACTATCGCTCGAATATGTGTCACTAACGTTATTCCCTCGCATCTCCCGTTTCTACCCCTTGATTAGAAGCATGAAAAAGATCTAAGCTTCATTACTATCAAGCACACGTACAATAACTTCTATTTTTGAGGTTTAGGGCACAACTCATCTGCCACTTGAATTGAGGTACTGTCCTGACTTTTCTTCCTGCTGCTACCAATAGAATATCGAGATGGTATATGAGTCTCTTCTGAGGTTTGGCTATCCGTGAAACATACTCTTAAAGGTAAAAATCGAATACCCCAACCGGACGAAGAACATTATGACATGAATATGATTTAAATGGGATATTTTCTGTTATTAGAGTTGACGGTATGCAACAGCGAGACCTAGGTTTAATTTACAGCGAATCGAATGTTAAATTATTCTGTATATATTCAGCCACAAGAAGTTTCATTTTGTTATGCAAAATTCTATAACCTTAATTTAGCATCAAAATCAATGCATTTCGAAATTCTCTCCTTTTAGCATTTTACTTTGAATATCGTTAACGAAAACTGAATACTTGCTCAGTTATTAAAAAGAGAGAAAACAGGTTTAAATAAACAGGTTTCGTTTTATCAGTCAACCAAAGTGATATTAATATTTTACTCTAAGAAAAAAATCGTTTAAACTTAGCAATGAATTCAATGTAAACATTTAGATATGGTGTATATGAGGCTGTGTATGTGTATATATATATTTTAATGTTAATATGTTCTAGCACGTTACATTACATATTTGTATCCCACGTTCTTGGCTTTAAACAAGCAAAAGAACTTAATACAGTCGACACTATTAAGCTTATTATCAACATTATTTCTTCCCTACATGCACAAATGCTAAGATACTCCTTTGTCTATATCTACAGAAAATTAACACTTTTATACGGTACACTACATTTTACTACTGTTAATCAACCGATGTATCAAATACAAATTACTATTTGAACTTTATTGTAAATATTTCATCATTCGGTTCATTTCCAAAATATCTATCATCGCATGCAACTTTCAAATTCAAAATCTACATCTAAAGTAACCCAATTTCGTGCTTCCATTATCAATACGTCTACACTTTCTGAGAAAAAATTGAACTGCTACAACAATCAGTCCATTTTCGGACAATATTTTGGGGGTTACTTACGGTACATGTCTAGGGTATGGTTTCATTCGATTTACCTCAGTCTGTCCGGACTATCTCGTCCACCTCACAAGACCCTTGGACCTTGAGGTGTCTAGAGACGACAGACTAGAACATCTTTTTTTTTTTTTTGGTAGTACATTATTACAAAAAAAATATATATTTTTAGGAAAAAAAACAAATCTGGCACTGGTGGATTCACAAGACTTGGGATGACATTTAAATAAAATAGAGAAAACATGAAAAAAAGATTAATCAGTAAAGTGTCTGTTATAAGGTATCTTTTACCGATGAAAACAACGGGCGTTCTACCTTGAAGTATAAGATTTAGAGTTCTGTTCTGTAGAAAGATTTATTAAAACTCTTGTTCTGGTCCGGTTCACTACAGACATTTAATACAAACAGTTAATGAATGCATAATATTTCAGTTTTGTAGTTAAATCTTCAGAAGTTTTTGAATATGTTTTCGAAATGTTTATATGCTGAGTGTTAGTTGAATTTCAAAATTAAAGGAAATGAATTCGTTTACTATATCACAAATTAAAACCACATATAGACTTTCGTTTCACACTATTTAAAGATTTCACACATTTTTTTCAAATTTGTAGTGTATCAACCATCGAGACCTTAACAGAATTGTTTTCAAAATTATTGGTTATCGTTATATGTAACGTACAAACTGTAACCATTCTTTCTACGTTGTTAGTATAAAACACGAACTATGCATCTATTTATTATTAGTAGTTGATAGAAAGAAAAGTACAAGGGTTGATCAAGATGCTTTATAAATAACAGCATATGCAGAAAGAGTTTTCTTGACACTGAAGAGTCTTTTGTCTTTTGTATTTTTTGATATATGAATGAGTTGTAGCTCTTTAGAACATATTAATAATGAAGGTTCAAAATTTTATTAGAAATATATTAGTAGCACTGATTTTTTATTAGCAAGTGTGTTGAATACATAAAGAATCTTCCATAAAATTGTTGGTACTGAATTTGGAGTAAGTTTCAATTGGGCTGTAATATAGCAAACACGCAGCACCATTGTTGATATAACTTTTGAACCTAAGGAAAAGTTTCAGAATGTTTTGTGTTACTAATGCTGTTGGATTGGCAAGATGGCGGCTTACTAGAAGAAAGCTGCTGAAATCTCTTGTGTATTTTTACAACATTCCAAAGTATTTCGGCCTCTCCTTCAAGAAAATTTACTCAGTAGTGTTATAAAGTGTTGCAGTGAAAATTGTTATATATTAGTTTTACATCATGAAATTCAAAATTAACTGTGATAACAACATCAAATACGACAGTGACAAGAGAGTTAAGAGTGACTGACAGCTATGGCGGACAGAAACCATAGCAACCAATAAACAGCTGACCTTAAAACATCAATTATTAAGACTGTTAGACTGCAAAACTGTATTATATTATAAATATTATTATAAGACAGCAATGAATAAAACGAAAGCGCAATGGATGGGCGTAATTAGCCATTTCCGCGCTAGACTACAAAATACGAATACGAATGGACTGTCTAACTAATTATATTTGAATACGTCAAATACTAAGAATTGTTGATGGTTAACGAATTATTGCTGTGATTACAGTTTCACAGGATAATAAAAATTATACAATTGTCGTAACAGGAGCTTTGATATTATTATTGCACTAATACATAGATAGATTATGTCTTTTAAATGTATGTAGCTTTGACTACACCTGAAGTCATATTAGTAATACTAGTTGAATTAAAATGTAGAAACACACAATTCATCAACTGTTTAACACATTGTACAGAGGGAAAGGAAAATTATATAAGAAATCACGGGAAAACACATAATGATTATGTAATTGTGTTAATAAATGTATCGTTATTAGACGTTTAAGTCCTAAAGTCAAGATTCCTGTATTCATTTATAATAATGATTTATCGTGACTACATTGACACTTCATTTAGTCCTTTACTAAATTATATACATGGATGGATGTGCAACTCATAATACATTATTAAACTTTGTAAAGTTACCAGATTTTGCTTATTAATAAATGGGTTATAGTTTGTTATTAAATTAAAATTTAAATCTTATTCTCTTCATAATGGGAGTATTAATCAAAGTGAATTTTCATAGAATTCTGAAACTTGGTAATGTTGAATAATGTTAAATATATGTTTTGTTCGTTAATATAATGAATTTTGTCTCGTTTTAAACTTCAATTAATCACTTTGGTGTTTCTTTTGTCATTCTATCCCTCGCAGAAAGTGATTCGCCAAGCTTTTTTTTTAAAATTGGACTTATTAATTCTAAATTACGAATTAGTATAATTCAATGCTCCATTATGACCCATAAAGTTATAAAGTCATTTAAAGATATGCATATCTTAATTATAATTTTATACTAATTTTAAACGAAAATAAGTTTGTATTAATATTCTCCTAATGTATCTGTTGAGATTAAAAAAATATATAATTATATTAACTTCGAAAGTTTTGTACAGCACGGAAAATATATAAAAATTAAACTTTGCATTGCATGTTTAATTTACCATAGAACAAAAGACACTTTACCAAGATTGGTGGCAATGAAACTTATTAATGTAACTAAAACATGAACAAAAGAAAACTCATGAACAAAAGAAAACTAAACAAAGCATAATGTTCAAAATACAACACAGCCATGGAATTCTTATAATAATTTCATTCAGGTTAAGATTGTGAATGGACTGCGAGTATTCTTGGGTTCGAACTGGTAGGAATATGTGTATTTTTCATTGTTGATGCAGTACCGTAATACGAATTGGCAGATCTAGTGTACTTAAATAAAGAAGTAGCTGATTCTGGTCCAGAACCCAATGTGGGGCAGTTGTTGAGTTAACCACGAAAAACTCATTTCGAACAAAATCCGCTTGGCACGTAATGGTCTTTATGGGACGTAGAACGACAAGCTTGAAGGTTGTAAATATACTGATGATATTGCTTCGTACAGACACAGCTCTGATAGAAGTCTTTCTCTAATTCCATTTCAATGCAGACTCAAACAGTAGAAACGTATTTTCAAATTAATTTTGATGGCATAATTCGAAATCAGTTCTCAAACTACTTTCTGAATCATATACGCTATATTTCCAAAGTATGCTTTTAGAAGATAAACTTAGAATTATTTCGTTGAATTATTATACACACTTAGAAATATAGTCTATGCGATTCTAAAAATACTTTCTGAAATGCTTTTATAGTACCTATCCTTAATGAACATAAGAATTTTTTAAAAAATATTTTTCTGTGTGGGAGAGAATACTGAGAATAACACTGCTACCAACAACATGTGTGTACACAGTTTTATGGTATAAATTAAACTAAACTGCTTCACAATACGTATCATCGTTGCACAGTGACCGTACGCTTCCATTCAATAAACTAGATAATATCAAAAGTAGCAGTGTATTACAATATATTTTAATATTCGTCTTTCATGGCGTTTCCACAGTGGATAAAATAATTGTCATGTAATTTACAATACATTTCATTTTATTTCTTAACCTGCGAGCTTGTAATTGTAAGTCATTTGAGAAGTTCTTTATTTTCTATGTCATTTTTCTTGAAGACGCTTATCTTGAAGGGTCGAGATATACTAAGCACTTTGTAACAATTACTAATTCATACTAATGTCTCGTGACAAAAGAATATTAGTGATGTCTCGTGGCATGAAGCTGTTGCTGTTGTCTCGTCGCGTTGTGTTCACAATAATTAGAGGTATCTACTAAGAGAGAAAGCTAAGCCACAAAGTCGCGTTTACTATTTACTTTCATTCACCTGATCTGTGTTTGCAATTTAATTATCACGCAGATGCCTCCACGGTCCATCCGACAGCAAACAGGGATAATTCAGTTGCAGACAGAGATCAGGTGAATGAAAGTAAATAGTAATCGCGACTTTGTGGCTTAGCTTTCTCTCTTCGTAGATAGATACCTGCAATTAAGAAACGAGATAACTCAAAATATCCTTTGCACTGTTCCGATACGTTTCATTAAGATTGTGTTAACGTTTCTTTAAGTTTTAGCTTGTTGTTTCTTCACGGTTTCTTTGTGGTGATTTATCATACAGGGTTTGAGAATGAAAGATCTGGGTAAATCCAGATTGTCAGCTGAAAGCGAGGAGAAAAATTTGATGATAGAATTGACACTTTCATGAATTTTTTACTTTTGTTTTTGTTTTATTCATGTAGCATCTGAGATAAAAATTGTGCAAATTATGTAAATTTGAAAGACTTCTTTACTAAGCTTTTAGAACAGCAGAAAGATCGTTGAGTCGCAATTTTATTTATTTATTGTTCTTTGTATCTTCTTGTTAATTTTTCGGAAAAAAAAATAAGTGAATAAGTGTTCACACTCACAATTCATTTGCTATTCATTGAGCCGATCGCAGAAGAAAACTAAATAGTATGTTCTTCAGCCTTTCAGATGGTAGTTTGTGGAGTGAGACTCGATTAATATCTGTCTTTTCTTTAAACAAATGTTACGTACCAGATCGACATATGTGAATTTCTTCAGCTTCATAATTACTGGGTCATCTTTGACTCATGTTCAGCCATGATCTATTTTATTTATTCATATCTAATTGTCTTATACGAAACTTCTCTGGTAAATTTCTGTGAAATCCTCCTTGGAAATCAAAATATTCATAATAAATAACAGTTTGCATTTGCACTCGATTCAATTCTACTTTCATTCAGTTCTGTACTCATCCTTTAACCACTTTCACTTCAGATAATCCACTGAGAATCACGGGTTTTATGTGCCTTAGCATGTGTCAATACTTTTAAGGGTCAGTTCTACAATCGACCGCTAAACTTCTAGTCAGCGCTACGTTGAGACCAAGTCTGATTTTGGACAATGAGAGTACGCAAAATGAAACTCGGCTTCAACCCTAACCTGTTTATGTCTTGCTGTAATCCAACAACACAGATAATTTATCTGGTAAACAACCTTTTTTCAGGAAGTTTATAAAGTTATTTAAGAAATATTAGTTAAATACAACTGAGGGAAATTAATATGTAAGAATGAGAAGATTAAGCTAGCTATATTGAATAAGTAACAAAACTTTCCTTTGGCGACCAAAATTCGCAATAAAATACCTGCGCAATAAAATTTCATTCAATGAAAGATCAGAAATGTGAAAAGACATGACGAGTCTTTCCTTACAGACTTTGTTCATGAAATCTATTTTGAGTCCATAAAGGCGAAATATCTGATTTTGAGTTTATCTTCAAATATGAAGATGCAGTTGTCCAAAACTAGTGACTCAGAAAGAAGAATACAGATCTGCGCAATCGAGAGTCTGGTAGAAGAAATACCCCTCATGATGACAAAGAAGAAGAAGAAGTTGTCTTGTTGTTGGGTAGCATTTAGAGATACATTTTGTACAATCCACTAAATTAGCTGGAACTTAAAACCGAACGAAGCTGCCTCAGGAGAAGAGTATTCATATCATAATAGAAATATTCTCTAGAATCGGATTTCGAAATCAATCATCCCGACTGAAGTCTCTCCTAATTTTTTTGTCAGTAAAAGGAGGACAATGATGGAGTTTTATATTGAATTATTGCCAGGGATGTTTCCATCTTATTTCTTATGCAACAGACATGCTGAAGCAAAAATAATGTCGAGACGACCTGAATCTTTATCCGTATGTTGATGTTTCAAATCCAACTTCAAAACTCGGTACGGATTAGAATTATTGACCAAGGATTGAGTAAGTATTCCAATCGAAGCGAAAGAAACAGAAGCGTCCTAGAAAAAAGAAACTCCTTGAAAAGGGTAACACCTATACTGTTGTCAAAGAATGTTCCGTAATGAGCACTTCAATCGCCTTATAACCTTCTTCTACGAAAAAGATATATGGGATGCGTTCAGATAAATTTGCCCAGGACCCTTCCTTTTGTTATGTAAAGCAACATACTTAACTACTAATATATCAGGGAACATTTGGAGAGAAATAGAAATATGAGTATGGGTACTAATGGGACGAAGAAAGTGAATTTGCATGTACATTCGGAACCATAAAATCATAACCAAAACCATCATATTTTTAAATGAATTCCATGGCTGTAAAGTATACAACAGTAAAACAAAAACACCAAACAAAAATAAACCATGCAAAACAATGTCTATAAAGGTATGGCAAGTAATATTTTGATTCCGGCTTCGAAAAGGCAAAAATTTTGATTTGGTTTTATAAGCCAACACCTTAACATCATTGTTTAATCACGATGCGGACTTAATGCAAACCAGAAAGTGTATGTTCCTTTTTTAATATAATCTTAAGCATCATTTTCTGAGTTCAATAACTTGGTATCAAGTCTCTCTTCATAGCAATTCAGCTTTTTTCAGTCACCCTGCTTTCCTATTTTCGCTTTCAATTTAACAGTTGGAGTATCTTTTTACCATTCATTTTTCTTCTGGAACCACACGTTTAAATGCATCCCACAATGGAGGGGCGTTTTCATAAATCTCAGTATCTACAAAAGCAGTTTTCTT
>JAGDQP010023049.1:18467-29666 GCA_022664845.1 Lepisma saccharinum | reverse complement strand
GTAGAATGGAACATTTTTCTCCCAAAAAGCAGTAACGGAACGAAGTTCCGGTATCAGTACATACCTGTTTAAGATGTCAGAAACTAGGAAAAAGGTAATGCAAAATTCTTAATACCCGCTCTCCCGAAATATCGAAAGGCGTACAAATCCCTCCTTCTAGCGGAGAAGATTTTGTGAAAGAAATCCTTCATGCAAAGGCTTACATTTGATATAAAGTAGAGTAAAAAGAAAAGAAAAACCCTAATCGTACTGAGGATCCTTTCAAACTTTAGATTTGTAATAATATCCGGACCAGAATCCAGGAAGCGCGGGTGGATACTACCTTGTAATATTTTGTTGGTCACAATAGAAAATCCACCATTATGTTGTAAATAGGGAATAGAATAATTACATCATGACATTTGCAATTCTCGGTAACAATGAACACTGCGTAAATCAACCGTCTCTTCTTTGTTACAAGTATGATTGACTGTGCACTAATAAAAGAGTGAGGCATTGTGGTTGTGGACGTTGTGCAGATGTGGTGAGTTATCAGTAAATCCAATTTGACGGAGTTTCAAAGAGGTATAATTGTGGGTTCTTGTTTAACTAGAGAATCTGTGAGCCAAACAGCGATGCTATGCTGTATAACACAACTCACAATCTCGAAAGTCATGACCGCATACACAGTGCACGATAAAATAGGGTCAGCGAAGCACAGTAGTTGTCGAAATACGAAGTAGCAGGATAGGATCCGCCGGGCCTGAAACGGATTTTGACGTCGCAGAAGAAAACAACGGCCGAGAAAGTAACTACAGAACGTAATATGCACCTAAACACCCGTTCATTAAAACAGTAAGACGAGAACTGCACAAAATGAGTACCCATGGGCGTGTTGCTATTCCCAAGCCGCTAACAATAGACAAGAATGGTCAAAGGCGACGTGCATGGTGCAATGTCCACAAGAAACAGGAAGTTGAAGAACTGGTAACTTATCGTGCGGTCGGACGAGTCATCCTTTACCCTCTTACTCACCACTGGACGGTTCGGTCACAGCAGCAGTGTATATACAGCTCTTGGGTAACCAGGTCCACCCACCAATGCAAACTTTATTTCCAGACAGAAATGTCATATTCCAGGATGCTCCCATTCACGCCGTTGGCTCTATTCAAAAGTGGTTTCACGAACATACTCATCAGGTTCAACATCTTGCCTGGCCCGCGCAGTCACCAGACCTGAATATCATTGAGCCTCTGTGGGGCTGTTTTGGAAACGAAGGTTTGGCGTCGATTTCTACCTCTTTCGTCTCTACCTTAGCTGGAGGCTGTTCTGCCTGAGAATGGCTTCAAATTCCACTCACCACCATCCAGGACTTCTATAGGTCAATTCCGTCTAGAATTCAAGCTGTATGGCGTGATAAAGGTGGACCAACTTCGTATTAATACAAAATATTCTGACTTCCACAAGTGTTTACACTACTTTGTCCAATTTCTGTACTTTCGTTTCACTTATTTATTTATTTTTGGCAATTAAACCGGTGAGATTATTACGATTAAATACTTTTGATTCCTCGTGAAGGAGAACAAGTTGAGAGGGGGAGAAAGTATAACTACGATTCCCATCAGGATTTCATAGTTATCTTTTGGTTACTATAATCGTTTTGTAGAAATGTGAACGTAGTGTTGTAAAATGAAATAAAATCTAAACTTCTTTACGTTGCATGCAATTCAATGTAATAAAGAACAAAGTTTTAATACAATAATTAAAATAGAAATCTCGGTATTTTGTGATTCATACACTTTTACTCCGCCAAATGTCATCAATTACTTAAATTGTACCTGTATTCACTGACACATTGCTAAGACAAAACACATATTTGGAAGCACTGCTAGGAAGGGAAACAAGTTACACTTCGCAGAAAATGGTGACGTGACCTAATGAAATCAGGAAGTACAGAGCATTCCTAAGAGTGTCTAGGTTCGAGCTGAGTGTGTGCTCATACGTCCACATACACTGAAACAGGGAAAACATAGCACATTTTGACGACGCAACAATGGGTAGAATGCTTGGGCAATTACAACTGGTTTTATCACTCGTGAAGCTGTCAAGGACAATTCAGATTCCGACCAGTGAGTGTCCTACCAGTTTGTGGAATTGGTTAATACAAGAATGCCATGTGTGCTGACAATTCAGGGGTAGTGTCACAACCCTCAACAGGGGGTTGTAAAAAGTGAAGATCAGCAGGTATTCTTTGAAGTCTCGCTTCAGTCTCGACAGTGAATCCGAATGGTACGTTTTCATCTTGTGTAAACCAGATTCATCTCGAATCCAAATGGTGTGATGAACGCATCATCTGGTGTAAGTAAGCCTTAGCACCAGATTCAACCCATCAAATGCCCACGAACACTACCGGTTTGAACGTGTTGGCAGTCACAATGTTATGTGCCCTTGCGCCACTCCAGGTGTTCATTCACAATGTCGTCACAGATCAAGTGTATCATCCGATAGTATGTTCGGCTTCTGCAAGATGCAATCTGACCAGAATTCCTGCACATGGACAACAATTCCATCCACATTGGATTGGAATGGTGGACTATGCAATTGACACCGACTTCTTAATAAAATTTTCCTCTGTGAAATCTTCCAGGTATGTATGTATTTTAATAATATTCTCCAATTCACAGATTTTTAAAGTTTTTTTTTAGCTTCCATTCGATTATCAACGAAAGGTTTTATCATAAATTAAAGGTTTTCCTTTGAAGGTAAGGATGCCTAACATGGACCAATCTTCTGATTTATGACTCCCCAAAATATTCACTTCTTTAACTGATATTTAGGGGCTATCCGCTTCGCTGTTTGAATATCTTGATTTCTTTCTTATGTGTCGTTACAACGTTTTTAATTTAATCTAGTTTTATGGGAAGAAAGCGCAGGTAAATCCTTTCGATGATCGACCAAGGATTGAAAGACAGCAGAACAGCAGAGGATTTTGTACATTTTAGGTAATTCTGACGCAAGATTATGATAACTTACTGTACATGAGTACGAGTTTCTATATCACCGCATTACTCGTCATAGTGCTGTTACCGCCCATAAACTTCATTTTATCTTTAATCTTACCGCATTGCTCAGAAACGACTCGCAAATATCCGGACAATTTTAGCTCAAATGCGAGTTTCACTCAAGCCGGGTTTGTATCATTTCAGTTTGCTTCCCCAGAACTGTAGTTGTTAGTCTTGTTAACCTATTATAAAAAATATATTTTAAAATCTTCATAATATTTAAAGTAATAAACATTTATTCTAGAAAAATAGCTTATTGGAGATTTTCTGTCCTCTAATGATAATCATATGTGAAACACAGAACGCAGTGTTTCAAAACATTAGTATTATCCAAGGTTGAGTGATGTTGAAAATGGAGTAAATTCCGTGCAGATTTTTTCATAGGAAATGTTATTGACCACAGAAAGATCAACGGTGTAACTTCTTCGAATGTATACATTTACTGGCATCATGGGATATGTAACGAATACTTTTAACCCCTCATCAACGGATGGGCGTATTTCCGTAAGCGGGATGTAACAAAATATAAATTGGAACTTATAGTTTAAAATCCAGCAATAAACTATTACCAGATTTAGGATATTTAATAGATAAAAGTTATTTACTTCTTTAACCTAAGTTAGCTAGATAAATCGGCACATATTCTCTCTAGATCAATCTCTTTACGAGAGAAACATGGACAGATTTGTTTTATAATTGGCTGCTAATGAGTTCAAAATAAAATTAAAATAATTATGCTTTCTATACATAAATATATTTACAAGTAGATAAATTAGTTTATTGTCGAAGCATAACAATTTCAGTTGAACAAACCTTTGATGTGTTATTCAATTTTATGCGAGTAGCAACAAATATTTTTTCTCAGAGTCTAGACTATGAAAGATAACTTTTTGGTAGCTCTATTAATCATATTCAAGGACTGTGATTACAAGAGAAACCAGAGTTCTATTTTCTTTAATAATCTCTGAAGAAACTATTCTTCCAATGATATTAAACATAGCTATAACATTTACTAAGTTGCAACCTCCGTAAGACCCGTAGAATCAAAGAATTCAATATCTAGTGTGAAGATAGGTATGTTGTGGGCGCATAAGATGCTCGTTCCTCAACTCAATAAAAAGTTCAAGGAACTGGTCATAAAGCCTGTGAAACTTCAACCAAATTCCTCTCCCAAAAATTGTTTGTAATAATGCTTTTCATATCTCAATGTTATATACACTTGGTGCTTTATAAGTGCTCGTATTTTGTTCAAACCACTACAGCCGCCACGAAAATTAATAAGCATTTGAAGCATAAGAACAGTAAACAACACTTGTGGTATTCCTCTTCAAAACACCATATAACTTGAAGCAAATTCCGTAAACCGTGGAAAACTACTTATCTTCTTGCTTGTATACCTACTGTAAATATGTTAAATACTTATCCTGCCATCTACGAACTATTGACTACTTAGTAAAACACGTTCGTTAATGTTTACATCTTAGGTTTAGAATCTCCATCCTGATGATGTCAACAACTTAGAAAGAATTAGAAAGTTATGTTGTAGTCACTTTGAACGAAATGAAAACGGCATATGTGTAAACACCTAAATAGAAAAATCTACCGTCAAAATAATTTAAAGATATTAATAATTTTTAAAAGAAACTTCATCTACAGTTTAAAAATAAGCAATTTCTCATATACAAGGGTTCAAAGTTAGTGAATGTTTTTAACGATACATGATACATTATTTCAATATAGAAGCCTGTTTGTATTTGTATCCCTATTTACAAATCTTTTTGTGAAATATTCTAGAAAAGGGCTTGCCAATATCCGGCCCTCAAGTCACATACGGCCGTCATGGATATTTCAGACATCAAACCTATTATACGTAAGAAAATGAATAAAAATAATTAATAAGCTAGTCAATAAACTATAGTTTTTTTTCTGAGTTTTGTGTTTTACTGTGGAAGAAAAGATTACTTGTATATGTTTATAACCCTTGACTCTCTGTTTCGTATAAATAAAAAAAAAATTTTTTTATTGAAACATTAACAGAGAACAGATGTTTTAGGGCAATTCCGTTCCTTTCTGGGATCAAAATGTGAATTATTAACATTTCGATGTACGAAAGCACGTCCTCAACCAATTTAACATTCCATACCTTCAATATTGTCAATAGAGTCATTCCAAATCAAGTGGTCCATTTTCTTCACAAAAAACTTACATTTAAAAATTTTGTTACAATTTCGTACGCTCTTTTAGTAGTGAAAAAACAACTGAAATATTAGATAATTACATCATCGTGTTTCAGTTACGGAGCTTCAAAGTTTCAAGAAAATGACGATTTTGGTGCCACCATACAATATATAAACCTTAATATCTCAGCTGAGGACTGAGATATTGCCTTAATAAAAGCACCGTTCTCTTCGGAATTGAATTTAATTGAATATAGTATAACATACGGTATACTCATTTCTTTTTTAAGTTAAAGTACGAAATTTGAAAATGTTGAAAACCGATATATCAAAATTTATATTATTCTTTTTTTTATTTTTGTCATTGATTTGTCCATATTTCGAAAAACAGTTTGCGAAGTTTGAACATGGGATCTCAATGCAGTAAATGTTTTCAAAATTATATACCCATGAACGCCTTTTTGCCTTTGGTGAGGGTAAATTGGTGTTATTCTAATCAGTTCAATGGGGATAAAATGGGCTTCAACGTGTAATATGAGTTATTTTACTGATTTACAGGCGAAGGAATGAAATGGGTATGCATGTAAAAACATATTAGAGCATACACTCATGTCTGTGTGTGTGTACGCACTCATAATCACGATTCTTGTGTGCTCCTTTTAGAGGAGGGGTTTGATATAGTAAATAGCCCCTACGTCGACCACAGTGCCATCGGTTACCAAGTGTTGGCTTGTAGTTGCCGCCTTAGTGTAGGCAGTAGAGCATTGGATCCCTGGTCATGAAGTCGGATTCGATCCCAACCCAAGACACTTGTTTTATGTTTTCCTCAAAGTTTTTTTTTGAGTTATATACAACATTAAATGTTAGCATACACACGGTTCTCTTTTGAAACAAATGCAATAACATCGATTCTTTCACACTGCACTATAGCAGAGGGTACTTTAACCAAATATCTAAGACTGTAGTGGAGTGGTTGAGTCTAAAAATCAGCAATGAGCATCTGGCAGAGTATCGAAACCTGAGAAACATTCTATATACACAGAGAATTGGCCATGAAGTGGTGATTTATTGAACAGCATACTCAACTAGCAACTGGCGGATCATGGTTCGAGTCCCGGTCACTGCCCTTGTCATTTTTTTCTGCATAACGAACTTATGAAATTAGTAAATTTCATAATCAGTTCTAAATACTCTGTTTTAAACAAAAAAAGTCCATTAAGCCTTGTTTGTGAATGAAAGCACTTTCGATACACTTTGCTAGATTATGGAAAAGCCCCAGAGCAGATAAAACTTAGAGAGAGTCCTACGTCATCAAAGTGAAGCCGTTTTTATGTTCATGGCGGCCATGTTTGTAGACAAACGCAATTTTATTGGTCAGTGCCACAGATGTCCAAAGCGGACGGATTCTGCTATTGTTCGACTTGTAAATATGGAATTACGAGTTTGAAAATTACAAAATAGTAAATATTTACATTGTATTTCTTGTATGTGTTGGGAAGATTCATTTATTAAGAGGTAAACGCGATCGACGTTGGATTTGTGAAAGCAGATTCAATTAATTAAGCTAGAGTGTACAAAGTGACAGGTGCAGAATTCTCCGCTCGAAGTTATAATTATTTTTAAGAAGAAATTAAGGGAGCAGACGAAGAGGTAAGGTCAATTAAATTTACTACCATAGTTATCCAAGGGAATTTTTAAATATGTGTTTTCCTGTATATACGATAATCTTTATATTATTGCGGAATTTTCTCACTAATTACGCGCTTTAATTCAAGTTAATACGCCTTGTACTTTCTGAAATACGTTAAGGCTTTCTGCAGAAGCAAAATCTATGTGTAGTTCGAGGGGCAAAATAATAAGTTCAATAAGGTGTTTGGAAATTAAATTTCAGATCTAATTTACACTACCCTATTTGTTATGAACCAGGGTAGTATCCACACTTCTCTTTTAGCGTGGTGTAAACAAGTATAGTTTAACGCGTAGACAGTTCATAGTTCCGATTCATTGTTTCAAGTAGCGGTGAATGGAATATGTGACAATTGGGAATATTTCTTCAGGGAGTTCAGAGCTACTCTGCAAACTTTAACGAATCGTTCAAAACATTGAAAGTTTGGTTAGGTAAGATTGGGTTAGCTTAACCTAGTTTAAGTTATCTTGAACTGGGCTTAACGACTTTAATCCTTCGAAATCAGATTTGTAATACTGTATTGAACGTGGTAATTTAAATCCGTGGAAGTATCCAAAGAGCATCTTAAATCAGTAAAGACAATGATGTAAATGGTTGAAGATATTTAATACTGATAAAGTACAGAAAGTGTAGTATTAATTAAATTAGTGAATGACATAATAATTAGTGATGCATGAATAACGAATATCAGTGTTGGAAGATCTAAGACTGTAGGGAAGTAATAAGGATATTAAATCCAGTATACTACTGTTGATAGATATCACTTATATTCATTCACTATTCGACTGTATGTAGTACCCTCAAAACTCGTAAGTAAGGATGAGAACTGCAATTTATAACAAATTCAACCTTTTCCGCGACAACGAATTTTACACTGGGAAACTATTTTGTTGAAAGAAGATAGTTGGCTGCGCTTTAGATACTCCCCCGTATCGTTGAAAACAGTGAACATTAGATTTGGTTAGATTGGAGTATCTTAACTTATATTATTTAATTTTAGTCATCTATAACTGATCTTAACGTCTCTAGTCCTTCGTAATCAGATCCGAAATAATGTGCTGAATATCGTGATTTCTCTTCCGTGGGAGTATCCGAAGAGCATCTTGTAGTATTAGTTTTCAACACACCAATGTTAAAAGAAAATGAAAGAAGCATATTTTCATTTGTTGATAACATCATGAAGTATCTTAGAAATGGAATACTGTTATCGGTAAAAGTCAAGTTTAACCGAGTACTCGGTGAAACCCGACTTTGAATTAATTAGTGACCATGGGAACGTGGAGGTTAGGTAGGTTAGGTGCGGTTATGTATCTTTACAGTATTTTTAAATAAACAAACGAAAGTGTAAAGATGCATAGCCATACTTAATCTTACTTAACCTCTACGTTCCCACGGTCACTAATTGAGGCCCTTGGTTAAACTCGACTTCTACCCTGTGATGTGAAACTTTATATTTCCCTCTGGTTAAGTGAGAAATCGTTACTTTTTAATTAAACTCAATAACCACATACTTTTATTATGAATTTTCTTTAAATAGACACATTCGAAGATTGAAAAATTATCACTAATATAACTGCACTGCATAAGCAAGATCAATGAGTAAATTAAAACAATAATCAAATAAAGAGCATACAACTACCGTGAAAATCGCTCTACAATTTACTTTTCATTATTTTGCCTTGGAATTCTCAATAGATACAAAGACCTCGGCATGCGGAAGCAAATTTATAAGTTCTTGAATGGCTTGTAGTTAGCCACAAAAATTACAGATATAAAGTAGAGGGGTGAAACATGGTGATTTAAAGTAAGGTTCGATTATATTTTCATTATACGCGATGCACATGACGTTTAACATTCACTCTGTGTGCTCGACCCAAAGCGGAAGTAGCTATTAATTCAAAAACACACTTTAAAATTTTCCATGACTTGGAACTTCGTTATATTTTGCTTTCCAAGGTTTCCACATATATTGCGAACATTACACTTATTTTGTAAATTTTACATTTTTGGGTTCATCTCAATTAGACTTTAGTAAAGCTACTTAAGGTGGTTTTGGTTCGATTGACAAGGCTTACCTTAAATTAAGTTCGGTTTATTAATTCTGGAGAACAAGTCCAGGCTGATTTCAAAGTGTTCTTGAACTTTAAAGAGCAAGGGTAAAACTGAATTTTGTTACGTAATATAAAGAACTTGCTTGTAATCAGAGTTATTGGGTAAACTGCAGTTTACTGTAGCCAGGAAATGTAATGTTTGGAATCTGTGTGGAACTGTTGGACCGCTAAATTGAACAAGGTTTTAAGTCATGGTAGTAGGAAATGAAAGTGAAGGATCAAAAATGAAGTTTACTATTAGCACATGTTAAACGTCATGTGCATCGTACAAGAAGAAAGAATTGTGGAATGTGGCTTTATTTACACGTCTTCTCTTGCTCCGCGTCCTAGAAGTGAATTTTGTAGCAAATATGTAACATTAATCTTTTCAAAATTCAGCATATTTTTAGTTCATCTGTTAATGCCTGCAATATTTTATATTTGTATATATTAATACTGTTTGTATATACTAATACTGTTTGTGTTTCATTTCAGATTGCTTGTTGTCTCGAACTGGAAATACAAGATGTCACTTTGCGACACTAGGATCATACCATGACGCTCGAGGTTTCGAAGAGAGTGGCTTCGAAACTGCATTCGGAAACCAAAATAAAGGATCTTGGGTGACCGTGAAAACTTTAATAGGAAATCCAGCTAACTTGGGATAGAAGAGGTGCAATGTAGCACATCTACGCACAAGAAATGGTGTTAAGAGAACAATTGGAGCTTACAATTCAGACATTTTAGATATTTAAATCAAGCTACAAATATACCAATCATATGCCCATCAGATTGGAACATAGAAATAATAGAAAAATTGTTGGGTAATCAGATTCAGAGCTTAAGAAAAGCATTTTTTTCTTAAATTCAGTATTACTTTTTCCGGCGTGTGCTGTTTGCTGTAAAATCAGTGCATGCAAATTGAAATTGTCATTTGTTAACACTTTCCGTTTAAGGTCACTTTTATCAGTCTAGTACAAAGATCATTTCTGCGTTACTTTTTTCCTTATTTACAAATGTTTATGAAATGATTTTTTTTAGTGAAGAAATTGCTGTTTAAAAAGTGTTTATGAATACACCAAATAGTAGAAATATTAATTAAGAGAAAATTATTTACGCTTAAGTACAACTATCAAGCTATTGTAATTTAAAATGACCATCATGTAAGTTTTACAGCAAAATCTCTTAAGCATATGCCAAAATATGACTTTTATCAAAATCTATGATTTTTACAACAGTTTATGGGCTCAAATGTGCATGTTTCGATTTTTGTTGATTATGATTAGCCAGATATTTATGATTAAGTAGTGCCTGAAGCACATTACTTGTGTTGATTTCAAGAGCCCATCAATTTTTTTAATTTGGAAATGAGTTCACACATTGTTAAGATAAGATAAAATGATTTTTATGGACGGTAACAACACTATGGCTTACGTCTTTCCCGTCACACATTGTTATTTGATCTGTAATTATATGTTGACTTTATTCTTTTGAATTAAAAATAAATTAGAAGTTACGGTAAATTAGTGGTGTCGACAATGTTTTCGTTAAGATGTAGTTGAATCTTAGTAACAGTGTGTTGGAATATGAAATGAACATATTGAATTAATTCAAAGTCTATGATCAGAATTTTATATTTTTACACATACGACGGAAAGAAAGAACAAATGAAATACATTACCTTTTTCTGTAATAATTAACTTTATGATGTCTGATGTCGGAAATATCTTTTGAAGATACAATTTTGTTGACAAATAGGTGAACCGTAATGTACTGTTCAAATATATTTAATTAGCTAAGTTTTGGGAATTCGAAGCACTGTTCCTATTCTATATGATAAGAATATTGGAAGATATTTAGTAGATTATAGGTAATATGCTTCGGAAAACAATGAATTGCTAAAATGTCAGATTGTTATGGGACTATGTTGACATTGTTTAAATATATGATTGCAATTCAGAGAAAACCTATTGATGGATTTAGCAATAAAGTACACATTCAATTGAAATATTAATATTTGTATTCAATGATGCTTAAATCATTTCTAAAGCAGAACCGTTGGTTGAACACAGTTTAGTGTGTACAAGATCCTGGCAGAAAGTTAAGTAAACACAAACTGGTCGTCAGACTAGGTTAGCTCTATTTAGTACATACTATACAATTATTTCTATCGGCCTACTTCAGGAAATTATAAACACAAAAAA
>JAGDQP010023049.1:0-18457 GCA_022664845.1 Lepisma saccharinum | reverse complement strand
ACAATTATTTCTATCGGCCTACTTCAGGAAATTATAAACACAAAAAATATATTACAGTGAAGCTTAGGTTATGTTGTTTATGTCTTAAGTACAGTACGGTGAATTTAAAACCGGCCCCGAGATACACTTTTAATTGCATGTTCGATTGTTGTGTCAGTGTTGTATATTTGTAGCGGGGTATAAGGGAGTACGAAGAACCAAGGTAAAGCGGTGCCCAAAATATTTTACATGTTTTTAAATGTTTGAATATATAGTTCCACTGTTCCTTGATAGAAAAACATAGACATCATAGTTTCGAATTTATTTTGAAAATTCACTGACAATGGACCACTTGCCAGAGAATTTCCCTGAAACATTTAAAGTTATTCTAAAATGTGCTGCTAGAAATTTTCCAAATAATATTATTTTACTTTAAACAATATTTAAGAGATGCTAAAGAAATTTTCGGTCCTGTTCTAGGTTAGGGTGATCGGATGAGTACAGATCTGCCCGAAGTCAGGTGTATGACCTAAAGATTCTCGACAAGGTGAAATAATTATGGTTTGGCACTGCCTTCAATTGATTGGAAATAACACCCCAAGAACTGGTTGTATATTTTAAAGTAAATTCCGAACAAATTACAGTAGATATGTGTGTTGTATGAATACGAAGTCGAGGCGACGAACGAAAGCTCTTATCCATTGGGTTTGTTTTTCGACTTAATTTCCAGTCAATTTTGACTTGGGTTTCATTTCCAGTAAACCAGGTTGTACAGACAATCTAGTCAGCTGGCTCAATGGATATGTGCAGTAACGTTATTCACGAAAATGAGAATAATTTCGTATTTCAAGAATATTCAAAAAATAACTTAATTTGTTCGATATTTATGTTTTCCAACTTCATGGGTTATTGAAAAATACATCGTAGAATGATTTTGACGGAATACGTTAAGAGTAGAAAGTAATTTGGTTTGCATAATTGTCTAATTACCAAAACTGTGAATCTGAGTAGTCACGTACTGGACCACCGTCCAGTTTAAAAGGTCAGACTGTGCCGCTACCTGCTGGCTGCGAATTTGTTTCACTCTTTGAAATCTTCGCAAGTGTAACCCACTGTCATGTTAACTGAAAAGTGTAATTCATTTTATCAGCACAATCAGTGATGCCCAACCTTGTTTTCCCCATGGGCCACATTATAATTTAGCACTATCTTCGCGGGCCAGATCATCTTCTAGATAAATAGCATAGAAATCGAACCTTTTTTGCAGTTTTATGTAATTAATGTTTGTAAATATAGCAAGAGGCCAAAATCAAAGTATTAAAAACAAGTTTACCTTAATCATGTATAAATTTAGGAGAAATAAAACCATCTTTCGAAATGTTTATCATGGTAAACAAGTGCAACATATATGGCGAACCGGAAAGGTAAATGTTGTGGGACGTAGGTTGGGCATCACTGGGCTAAATAAAATCGAATAACGCTCTTAAATTAGCAGGTTTTTTTAATAATACGACCTTACTTAGTAATTTCAACAAGCAATAAGTGGAAGCAATCGGTTAATCAAGTCATGATTTAATCATTTCCTCATGCCGCTTTTCTTTACAGACTTCCTTTCATTCACAATGGTTCGTGGTGTCCTCAAATCTTGCAACGTTAATTTTACTTATTTTCCGAAGTCATACAATGATGAAATTTTCCACAGCGACATAAGTCGGGTATCAATACAATATTTCATTGTTACTTTCATATATTTCTATATAGTTTAAAATAATATTTTAGTATATATATATATATTTAATATGAATTTCTTTATACTAAAATAAATACTAACCTTCAACGATCTGTCGTTTGACTGATTGCTGAACACTTTAGCGTTTGGGTCACAAAACATTAGCTTTAGAAAAAGTATCCGAACACCGAAACAGCTTCAAAGAAAAAATAATTAAACAACTTTTTAAAAACAAACTTTTCTTAAACAACTCGTGAGAAAAAGTAAATAATATTGTTTATACATGACTAAAAAGAAAAGCACGCGACGCGCCATTTCAAGAATTTATAAAATTACTATATATGAGAGCGCGCCAAATGTTTTTCCTTTTAGTCATAAATAAACAAAGTTATTACTTACATTTTGGTACGAATTGTTCACGAAAAGTGTATCTTTAAAACGTTGTTATTAATTATCGTTTTCCCTTTTGCCAGCGCAGCCTATTTGTCGCGATGAACTACAAACTATGAGTGTGTGTGGTATAGGATATGGTTGCCATGGATTTCAATAAAGGGGGAAAGCGAGAGAAAAGACTGAGCGAAACGAATTAGAGAATTTCAAAGAGAAAGCAGATGCTTAAAGAAAAAGTCAGTTGTTTTATTTTCCTATAAAATAACAGCATTTTTGGTCGACAAATTTTAGTTTTAATTCAAATCAGAATGAATTAAATGAATTAGAACAGTCGAAAATAAATTCCCCAGCTAGAAGTACCAGGCCAGGCTTAAACTCGTCACCTCCAGGACTTCTATGCATAATCTGCCTGATGTATGGATCAATTGCGTCATATCAATCATTTTTTTTTCTAAACTAGGATTCAGTGAATGGGTCTCGGAACACGAAAGTTCAAATACTCATCACAACTCTACTCTTTCTGACACATGTTTCAGGAGAAAACATATTAAATCTCTCCATTTCAAAGATCAAGTTCCTTCAAGGAATCATCAGGTTTTAATCAAAAGGTGTATTCTAAAATGTAATTAGCGGTGATGTTCGATCGTCGTAATTAACGGTGGGCTCCTTGTTTATTTCGATTGAAGTCTTCCAAAGACAGATCTCTATGAAAACCTGCAAAAGATACTGCAATATAACAACATATCTCCTTAATATTGCATTTGTGATGAGCAAGTAATATGCATTGAATGGAGAATACAAAGAAGCAGTTTCATTTTTGAAGCAGGAAAACCTTAAACATGTCCATGTAATATGCAGTACTCATGTAGCCAATTTGTTCGTTTGTGACCCAGCCTCACTGTGTCAAGCATTTTATATTTCGGAAACATACAGGCAGCTTCTTTTAAGGATTCTTACAGGAATATTGAGCAAAGGGTAAAGCCAATAACAGAAAGAAAGGGATAACAAATTGCCTTCCACCTGTGCCACAACATGGCTGAGCAAAGAAACTGCAACCAAGTTATATCGAAGTTTTGAAATCTGGGTGTAACTTTTAATGTAGAACGTCATCCGTGGCATGGCACTTCAAAAAGAGACCAGCACTTCTAAAGCTTCAGCAGACAAAGCAGCCATGTCTAAGTGTACCTTTGTTGAATCAGAATTGACAGCATTGAACTCAAGACTTGTTTTGAAGCAAAAAGTCTTGATTACTTCATGAAGTATGAAAATGTACTGATTGCTTTCATTTACATACAGATATTTGAATTTGAAGCACATGTTTATCTCCAATCTGTTCAACGATGTATTATACAAAAGCATATGGAATGGTAGACAACACAATTAGTCTGCAGAAAGAAGCCCAGAAGAACTTCGAGTAAGTTAATAAGGCATTCTAAATTATCTGTAAAGTTGTGAGCGAAAGGCTGAAATCATTAGATTGATGTCGTCGCTGGTGTATTAGGAAAAGGAAAAAGCAACCCCACGATGTATGCCCCGACGAAGCGCCGTCGTTAATATTTACGTTAAAACTATTCTGCATTAACACTTACAATGTTATAATGAATAAAGCTGTAGCTAAGATTGACGATAAGTTCTCGCAGTATGAAACACTGTACGCTGACATGACTTGTTTTGATTCAAGTTAATCAAATAATTTTTAGCATTCCATCTCGTGCCCTGGAACGAATATGTGAAATGTGTCCGACAATAAATATAGAAATGCTGAAGTAACAGTCAAAAATGCGAATAAGGGCGAAAACGTAAGACACGGCGCCTCAGTGGTCAAGTACAATTCAGGACTTATTCAGTTCAAGAAGCTAGCAAAAGCTAAATCCTACCTCATTCTTAAACATTCACTTCTACCTATCTGAACTCACTACTCCGCAACACTCGGATGCATTAAAAACAGCAACTATTAGACCAAGTATTAGATCCAACTATTGGCATCTCAGGTTGGAATTCTATAATCTCAGGTTGGATAAATATCAAAGTTCCGTTTTAAGGTGCTTTATAAACTTCCCCCAAACCTAAACCGATTTATCACCCCGGAAGCCTGCAACTAAACCTCGTTCGTCATACAACAATAACTTTTTTTTATCAAACCACTGAACCGAAAAAGCTGTGAAGGTACCGACACACTTGTGCCACTGAGGATCTCTAGGTGATCGAACATCGATCGCATTTAACTTGAATGAAATTAATCTAAAAGTTCGATAATTTTATATAGTAAAACTTTACTCTCATTGGTAAGTGAACATGTCAAAAGTCATCTCGAAACTAACTTCAGACTGTTTAACGTGAGTTGTATATAATTAGTTGTTGTAACAGTTGTATATTACATACTGATTTTGTATTCAGCATATTGATAGAATATTTAGTTGTTTGTTAGAGACGAATAATCCTATCCAGCCCATGCAGTGAAAGTTCTTGATCATTTATACATTTTCAGTAGATTAGGTAATAGATTAAGTTAGTTTAAAAAAACTGGAACTCGCTGTGACCTGTCGTGGATTCTGTTCTCATATTAAGGCCAAATCAAATTCACAAAGGAATCCATTTCTCGCAATATTTTCTAAGATTCGTTTACATTGAAATTTGATATGTATGTTGTGAACAAAACCTCCTCAAAACAAGTAGGAGACTGACAGAACAGCACAAGAACCAACAATTACAGTCGCCACTTGCTAGAACCTTCTCTGACAACCCAGAGAGAAGGGGTACTAACGCCGTACAGAAACAGCATAAGAGCCGATCATATAAAATGCACTTCCGGTCGCGTCCCCGTGAAGCCTCGTTAAACTCCACCAACCGAGGATTTACTTCCCTAAAGAAGGGTAAAGAAAGGAACGTGAAACTTCACATTGAAACGGGCTAGTGGGTAACACTCGTAAAGACTCAATTTTCAATGATACTCAGACTGGACACTGGCTAGCTGAACCTTCTCAGCGAGGTCACTCGAGAAACGCATAACTGATTCAAAACTTAAATATTGAGCTACTTCTACTTATTAAAGCTTTCGCAATTAACATTTATAAACCCTTTTTACTCATAGTTTATTTCAGTAAAGTAACATATTTGGTTTAGTTAAGAACACTCAAAGTAACATTTTGTTCTAGGTTAGGTAATACAAAATTTACTCTAAAAAATATTTTCTGACAAGGTAGGAAAATACATGACTTAAAGAATCCCGACAGATCGTAGCCTCGATTTGGAAGAAAAATAATATATTTCGATTTCATCTGTTCTGTCTATTATTATGTATCTACACATTTGAAACCAATTGGACAAAAGTAAGGTTTCACAAAATGAGTTCACATTTAGCAATTCACGTCCAAATACTTATTTTTCGAAATAATTTGTAAATCACTACTTTTTATATGAACATGACTTCGCATAAGTTCAGTTATAATAAACAATTCGAAATTCTGACCCTTTCTTGAATAACATATGAAAATTTAGTTGACGTTGGGTCAGTTCCATTAAAATCAATTTTTTTCAATACGTTCCAAACAATAAGGCAAGTACAAGGCTAACCAGAAATACCAAAATTATCACATTTTAGCACTCTAGAGAATACAACCACATAACTGAAATGAATCATTGATTCCCGACCAATGACAAAGGACGACACTGTTCACCCATTCGTTTGAGATCAGCACAGTAAAAATCCTTCCCTTTTGAAGCTCAATATAATCGAAACAAAACTGTCTAAAATAAAATACAATGGAACGGAGCTTCAAGGTCGTTGCAACGTTTTGGTTCACAAGATAAATATTGACTATTTTGATGCACGGAACGCATTATTGAGCTACTGAAAAGTTTCTATGTTAAAAGTCCATATTGACAACATGGTATTACTTTAGCTTACGTCCGGCATGATTTTTCAGAACGAAATAAGTCACATGTTCATGAATCGGAATCATGGTAATGTTACGTCATAGTGATTATTATTGTTTCGTTACAAAAAACAAGGACAGTATATCGAGCAAGCGATAGCGAGGGACGACGGGTTAGAAAAAGCCACGTTCAATATTTCCTTTTATTATTTGTGATGCACATCACCTTTGACAGACACCACCTGTGACTGCTCCATATATGGTTCCAAATTGAACGCCCGACGTATAATAAAGAAGGGCCTAAAAGACAAATAGTACTGAAACATACTATGCATGTAAATGTTCACCTGTGGAACGTGATTTCTCGATGCTTTTCCACTTCTAACTGCATTATTTATTTATTTCTCCCGTCTTTAAACGACAATGATATACTGCACAAGTCGGCACTTTAATGTTTATAGCACTTGTACGCTAAAAAATTAAATGCACCTTAAAATGATCGTGATATTATTATATCATATAAAAACAGACTACGTCATTGTCGGTCCTACGCACATGGTTGCCAACCATTTCCATTATAAGGATAGTACAATACACTCTAAATTATCGTATTTTTGCTTCTTGGATCGTACACTCCATTATATTCCATTATTTTAATGTCACTCGTATAAGAAGCATAAATGATTTTTCTTGAACGTCTACTGAATTATCGTACATTTGGAGCAGATCGTACAAGTTAATATCGTATATCGTATTTAAACATACATTATCGTACATTTCCGTCCGGGTCGTACTGGTTGGCAACAGTGTGCGCTCTGTATTTCCCTCTGCTCCCCAGCGGCTTCACACCCCTCGCCCAGAAACCAACCTTAGGCTCTCTCTATTTTTTATTAGCTCTATGGGAAAAGCGAATTCAAATGTCGGTGATTCGATCCGTTTGAACGTTAATGTTTATAATTGAATATGTGTTTTACAAATTAGATACTAATCGGAGAACTATAAAGGGAGCTAAGTATGGTAAAGTCGCGATATGTACATGGGTGTAATCTTGTGCAGATCTTTGGTAATATACTAAGTTCTTTCGCTAATGCTTAGCAACCATGTAAACATATCGCGATGGATATCTTCCCTATCAAAGTTAATACTTTTAAGTTAAGAGAATATATGTTGTATCTGGCATCCAAAGAAATCTAATTTAGAAGTATTAGGGTGATGATACAATCAATGCCTGACCTATGGAAGCAATGTTATGTTGGTATAATGAAGGTTGCTCAGTAAACAAATTACCGGCTACTTGTTTTGTTATTTACTCATCCAGGATACAAACTACGAATCAAAAGAACACACGCGCAGCGATAACAATCAAAGATTAGAATGCAAATAAATGATAGGCAAAGTCGCTTTAAAATTAAATAATATTAATTTTAATTTCTCCAATTTATGTTATCATAAAGAGCACTTCATTATATATCCAGAATAGCAATTGAATACAACAGTTTCTACTCCTTTGATATTTATTTTTTGAATAATATTTTTATTCTAATTGACTTTATTAAAAAATAACACGGATTTTTATCTGTAGTTAATTTGGATTGGCAGTTTCCAATTGTCACAAACAAAAATAGACGAACTTATACAATCTTGATTAATTGTCCCTATTTCCTCTTATTTCATGCTAACGATGAATGGAAAACTACTAGAGTATATACAGTGTACCAGTATCAACATTTTCGACTGTTGCGTTGATTAACTTCATTCCTTCACCTAAGAATCACATTTCTTCGGAAAATGTCTAAACTGACTCATATTACACGTTGATACCCTTTACGTTCATGTTGACCTAAATAGAATAACACCAATATAACCTCACCGGACCGAAAATAAACGTTATTTCATCCACAACATAATTTTAAAACAGTGATCCCATTGAGATCTTGAGTTGGGATAATTTAATACAGCTTTTTAATATCATATTATTTTTTAGATATCGATTTTCAATATTTTCAAATTCGTATCTTAATTTCAAATATTTAAGTGAATAAATCTTTTGACACATCAAACCTTCGGGGTAAAGAGCAGAGTGAAGCAATAATTCTAATCACAAAAGGAGTGATATCCATTTTGCGAGTTGCTTTCTTTATGTCAATATGACGGAAGTGTTTCCTTTGTAATAAAATTAATAGATTTTGTATCCTTCTGGTATAGTGTCACAAAGAAAGTAACTCACAAAATGGTCAACACTTATTTGTGAGTAGAATTATTTCTTCACTCGTCTCTTTACTCCGAGGGGGCTTTTATACTGATATCACTTATTTTATAAGGCTGCCTATTAAAAGATGCATAGTCTTCATACAAAAGGCCGATTTTGGGCCGTATCTCGAAAACGGTAAGTCCAATCATAAAAAGGCTTTGAGTTACTCCAAGTTGTTGTGGCCCGCAATTGATCCCCCAAAACCCCTGGTACCACCCATTTTGCGGCTAAACCAAAACAAATAGACATTTCTATCTTTTTTTTTTAAATTCTGTGATTCGGCTAAAAAGTTGTAACTTTTGATCCCTTTCACCGACTTTGCCGTGTGATACACCGTTTGAAAGGTATTGAAGCGTAGATTAAAATTCCTATATGGTTTGGGGTCAGGGCTATAATCAGAAATATGGAATTATGAATTTTCAAGTTCAAGCATCAAAATCGGTCTTATAGTTCACTAAATCCGAAACTAGCGGTACACATAGAGTGCCACTAACAATGTCCTTTGCCAACGACACTCGTACAACTGTCGTTCTTCATGATTAAACGGATTAATGATTAAAGAGAACTGTACTTTTACTATTGCAATATCGGAATTCTAAGCTGAGATATTAATGTGTATATGTTATGTGGTAGCGCGCAAATTGTCATTGGTTGAAACTTTGAACCATCATCGATTAAAAACCTAATGAAATCAGAAATCGAAAATTGGGATTTCACATCTTCTCACATAGAAATTCCACATACTGCTCACTTGATATGAAATGACCCATTAGGAGGTTAGTAAAACCTTTAATATTGAGGAACATTTAGGAAAGAATTTGAAAATAGTGTGTCGCTGAAATAATGGTGTAAAATAGGGGTAGATATTAACATCAAAACAAGAAAAACTTTCTTTTAAGGATTTTCAATATGTGCCTAGTTTCGGAACTAAAGGATCTCAAAGTTAAACATTATGGTAAAAATGATGCCATATATCGATAAATTATGACGTAAGCAGTGTCGGTTTAGCAATGCAGAATGGAAGTTGTTCCAATACATCTATTTAATTTATGCGTATGATTTACGAATGCAACTTAGAGGGGATTTCTTTGCCTCCGCTATTAAACTACTCAATTCCTTGACAATGAAAATAGTTCTTTGAAAAACCTGTCTATACTACATCTCAATTAAGTCTAAATCTCGATGTAAACTGAAGGCTATTAAAACACCTTAAGTATTGACTAGAAAATGCGATTACAGGAAAAGTTATACGTATTTTAGTTATAAATGTAGGGCTCATATTATAATGGAAAATCAGGAGGAGCACAATAAAAGTCAAGCGGATACATTTAGTACAGTGGCGTAAATAACTGGATCTGCTACCCCACAGGTTTCCGTTGGTATGCCCTGATTATTATTATTATGATCTTGTTATTTGCGTTATGAAAATACTTAGCGATAGGGTACCTAAATAAAAGCCCTTAAACAGTTTTAGTTACTAAACATAAGTAAGGATGAAATGAAATAAGATAAAAGTTCAAATGAACATCTCTGCTCGGGCACAACAAACGTTTAACGAAAGCCATTGGTCCACGGACGAAAATGTCTCCGTTCCTTTTCTTCCCGGGGTGGGGTAGGGTAGAAGCTTTGGGAAAAAGAGTTGTTCAGAGTATAGTTTGAAAACACCATAACAGAGTCTTCAAAAGTCAGCAAGAAAATGAATTCGATTGCTGAAAGTGCATGGTAAACCATTACACCATTAGATTTAGCAGTTCAGGAATTGATTTCACAAAATCGTAATGATCTTTTGGGAGAAACTAAACATAGTTATCTGTAAATACTCTTGCTTCTGGTTCGCAACGTTTTTTTTATGCCGTCACTATTTACTTTAGCAAATATTCGCAAAATATATGTTTTGAGGTTTCCTTAGGTATTCTTCCGAATAGTGGCATGCATTTCCAGCGGTCTAATTCATGTTCTTTATACTCCAGCGCCTTCAGTAACTGAAAAGAGGACTAAAAGGAAATTTTTCCGAACTATAACGTCATTTATCTCGAATTCTATAAGTTTCTTGTGAATACTGCGAATATTTAAAAGCAAAAGTAATTACTAGCCCGATAAAAAAAAAGGTTGCGAACAAGAAGGAGGAGTTTTTACAGACAAATTCAATTCAGTTGTTGTTACAATGCAACTAACGTTCCTCAATTCTGGTTTCAATTCTTGTCATTGTCTGACCAATATAAAATTACGGTTTCTGAAACTTTATGATAAACGAGGGGCGTAACATAATGATTTACAATGTTCAGTGTGGCATGTACTGTGTGGAGCTGATGTTTGTTCATGCACATCACAATGAACTTAATATATTTATCTATTTTCACATGCTAACATTAATCTGACAGTTTAAATCCATAACCAAGACAACGCAGTTATTTCAGCACCATGAGAACGACACCGGGCAACATGGAGAAGAATAAGCAAGAGCACCGTCGGACATTTTTGTTTCGTTGGATATTCGTAGAAGACCTGTGTGTGGTTAACATGCACCATCCAGAAAAAAAGACTTACAACTGGGTGAATAGCTGGAAACGTGACCGCACAACAACGACAGATGGGACCATTTCTGACAGGAATGTGAGTTTCACAGCACCATTGTGGAAAACCTCATTCTCAAAAACAGACGTATCATTTTTCATCTCAAATTACGCCTGTTCTTTAGAAACTAGTTTTCCATAATGGCTATAATTACTGATGATGTCTCGCTCCCTTTCCTGCCAGAACTGTTCCCCTTCGTTGTCGATATGCGACCATCTTTTAAGCTATTCACACAGTTGTAAACCGTTTTCTGTGATGGTGATCACCACACACTTTCAGAAGCCTTCTGTGAATGTCCACAGCTGATTCACATCTTTCCATAGAAACAACGATGTTTAGCCGTGTTCTTATTGATCCTTTTCCATGTTGTCCACAGTCATTTTCACGGTGTTGAGATAAATGTGCTGTCTTGGCTGTGGATTGCGTCTTTCAGATGAACGCTGTCATTTGTAGAGAGACAAATATGTTAGGTTCATTGTCATATGCATGAATCACCAGTCGGTTAGACACAGAACATCATACATTGAAAATTGTAAATAATTATTATACCCCCAGTGTATATTGTCTTTGATAGATCGCAACATGTTTCTGAATAGTATTGATGATTTATACAGGACTGACCAATAGTAAGAGATATCTATTCAATGAGCTGATTCAACTTAAAGGACTACTAGCAACTGGGATGGAGGACACTATTATTACTCTGTTCCTCTTTGTGATTAATAAAACCTCGTATTTGACATTCATTGTGATGGTGATCTCAACACGTTGAATTTGGCCATGTACGTATTTCTGATCCAATTATGATAAAATTTTATATTTAATTATGTTTTAGATTTTCTATATCGTGAGGGAGAAACTGGTAAAATACCAAACAGTATACTGTCTAGTATCTATTGGTACAACATCTCACCCTACAAATAAATGTCTGAACAAAAAGAATTTAGGAACTGTTGACAAATGATACAAGAACTAAAATAAGCCATTAAAATAATATTAGCGCACTCGGTAAGTGTATTAATTTGTGGGAGTGCATTTCTGACCACCAGTACGAAAAGTGGCCAGAGTGATTAGTGTAACATAAATATAGGAAAACTATCGGGAGCCAGCTTCTTAGCGTGTTTTGTAAGACTCTGGGCGCCAGCTTGGAAAATGGCTGACTTTTCACAGCTTCTGCAAATTTATCCAACTGGCCCCGTGTTCGGACTCTAATTAACAGGCGGAATGAGACTGTAGTGACCCATTTTCGGTTGGCCGCAACGTATCTTACTCTCTCCCCTTTTTTCCTATGTGTCTTCTTTTTTTTCCATTCATGTTTTATCGGTTATACTTTTTCGTCTTCGGTAACATCACAGTGTTTATTTGTCCACATATCAAAGAAGCCGAGCCAGTAAGAACATTCCTCTCATTATTCATTCGTGGGATTTCATTCTTATTGTTTCTTCATTTTATTACTCAATGTTTGTTTGCATATTTTATTGCCTTATTTTTAAACAATTTTTCTTTCGTTTAAAATCTTCAAAAACATTTCATTGTTTTATTTTCGTCGGAATTTTGGTGGTTAAGCCACACACCATTTCACCCTTCTTGTGTATTTCGATTCACTTCTTTGATTGGCTGAGGCCAGTCAGTAGTTAAAACATGGTCGTCGAGTAAGATAAGCTGCACAAAATTACGCTGCCAGCGAAAGTTATATAAAAGGCAAATTTACAATGCAGTCAACATTTAAAAGTTTTTTTAATATGTAAAGTAGCATTGACTGTTAAAAATAATCAATTTCAGATAGTTGGATTCTCCATTTTCTCCATGGTAGAAGCTGAGTATTGAATGCTACAGTTGGCGTTTTGCATCGTCCATAATGAATTCCCCTGGAAGTGTGCAAAGAAAGATTTTTGTATGGTTCATCAGTATGTGAGGTGATTTCAGCGATGTATGTTGTGTGCAATGGTTTTTCTGTTGTTTTTTTAATAAAATTAAAAGATATCAATTGTAGTTCTAAGTCAATTTTTCTTCAGTGTGAAAGTGTTTAAATGTGTCTTCAGCGTATTTGTGATTTTTTGTTTTTGTGGAAGCATGTGTGAAGTGGTGATGTCCGCTTAATTTGGGAGGCGGTGGGGGTCGTTTCTACTATTAGGTAATGTATGATTAATGTCCTAAAATTCCTCTTTCTCTGCCAGAAACCCAAGTCTGTTTCACATACATTTAGATAGCGAAATTTCACTACGTAAAGTTTTGGTTCTTATATGTTGAATATTACAGCTTGCACTGCACTATAGTTCATGCTATCTTTCGAATGCACGTTCTTTTGCACTCAGCTTTTGTTTGCTCTTTTTGGAACTGGTATGATTTTAAATTGTTCGAAATTTCTGCAGTATGTCCGTTTATATTAAACGAACGATTTATGATTCACAATGTTTTATTTCGGTAATCAGCAGTTTAAAGCTTCTTTGTTGCGTTCGTAAACCGAAAGCCAGTACGCTCATAAAGTTTTGTTCTGTAAATTTACACCTAACCCAACCATAGTAAATCCGGATTGTGTTATCAAATTGGAGGTGAGGTTTTCTTAAGTTTATATTACACACAACATGTTTGACAATGATTTTGAAAATATTAAAGTAAATTTTTGCCCAGTAGCAATATCTACAGATTAATCCTTTCGTAGAAAGAAAATTGCACAGGAATTTGATATGTCACTTGCCAATATTTTGCATTTCTTTAGTTCACAATGGTTTGTGGTATTTTCAAATCTTTTTCAACGTTAATTAAACTCATTTCCCGACGTCATAGACTGATGAAAGTTTTCACAGGGGCATAGGTCGGGTGATAATGCAATATACCATGGTTACTTTCATATATTTCTATATCAGTACAAAACCCCGTTTGGGGTAAAAGGAAAAGTGACGCAAGAATTCTACTCACAAAAGAAGTGATATCTATTTTGCGAGTGACTTTCTTTGTGTCACTTTGGCGAAAGTATTGCCTTTGTAATAAAATTAAGAGACATTATCCTTTCGCCATAGTGACACAAAGAAAGTCACTCGCAAAATAGATATCACTTCTTTTGTGAATAGAATTCTTGCGTCACTCTTCCTTTTACCCCAAACGAGGTTTTGTACTGATATCACTTATTTTGTAAGATTCTTGACAGAAATCACATTTTAAATTACTGACCATAGGAACGTAGAGGTTAGATAAAATTAGGTGTGGTCATGTATCTTTACATTTTTCTCCTTTACGTCATGCCCAGATGAGTGGAGCAGCGGCGGAGAGTGTTCTCCGTACGGGCACAAAGTGGCACGTGTCACTATGGCGGAAGGATACAAGATCGATTTTGCTCCATATCTCGAAAACCGTAACTCCTATCAAAAACCTAAACTTGGATTTATCCTTATTGATGGGGGCACGCAATGGACCCCTAAACCCCTCCAGTACCACCCATTTGGGGCTAAAACAAAAAGACACACAGAATGACGGACATACCTTTCTATAATTTGTGAAAATTTGCTGATTTGGTTAAAACAGTCGTAACTTTTGAACCGCTCCACCTCTTTTAACGTATGATACACCGTTTGAATCGTATTGAAGCGTAGAATAATATCCAGTACGTTTTGGTCGCCTATATGGTCTGGCTATCCTACAAAATGTGAAATTTTAATATTTTTTTTAAAGCGCGCTAGGGGCTCCTAAGGAGATCCTACCTACCCATTTTTTTCCTTTGTCTTAGTATTGGATAGAGCTTTCAAATGTACGTTCAAGCATCAAAATCGGACTTATACTTCGGTAGATCCGAAACTAACTGTATACTATCTGAGTGCCACTGAAGGTGTCCTTTGCCAGCGTCACTCGAAGAACTGCCGTTCTTCATGATATATTTTAAAAGTATATATATATATTTTTTTAATACAGACATCTTTATCCTAAAATAAATACTAACCAGCAATGATGTGAGGGTTTGCTGGTTGCCGAATACTTTAGTATTTGGTTCACAAATCAGCTTGGCAAAAAGTTAATAAAAATATTTTTGAAGATATTCTTTTCTTAAACAATTCGTACGAAAAGGTAAAATATAATTTGGTTTAGACATGACTAAAAAGAAAAAAACATGGGGCGAGCTTTATAAATTTTTCAATTGGCGCGCCACATTATTTCTTTTTAGTTACCCATTAACAAAATTATTTACTATTTAGTACGAATTGTTTAAGAAAATAATGTCTTTTAAAAGCTTTCTTATATATATTTTTTTCACTTGAAGAAAGTAAGTCCAAGATAACTTTTTCCATCCAAGATAACGGATGAAACATGTAGCATGTTCAGGGATGTAGTATGTGTCGGGAACTTGGTCTCATTCACATTACATTTGGATACGTTCTTATTCTGTATAACGTGTAGAAATTATGTGGAAATTATATGGAGAATTCAATATATTCCAAACATAAAATGTAACACGCAATAACTTAAGAACGGTTATAAATATAGTAAATCTAATATCACCATTAACGTTGTGAGAAAATTCCAGGGGTATTTGATATGTCACTTGCCTCTATTGCCATTTGAAGAAAAAGGGCTGAATTCAAGATGGCGGACTCAAGATGGTGGATGGAAAAAGTATCATGCATGAAAGATGAAGTACTTGGTCTCATTCACATTTGATATAGTTACGTTCATGTTTCGTCAATTCTGTAAAAAATTATATGGTCCACATTTGAATCACACAACACATTTTATAAGGAAATCACAAAACTTTCGAAATACATAGCTTCTTTTAAAGCACCCTGTTAAACGTATGAATTTACACTATTTCTTTTCACATTGAAAAGTATCAACTATGAAAATTTCATTCAAATCCGAGTGTGTCACTTAAGGACGTTTCCTTGTTAGTACGATCCGCTTCCATTCGCTTTTTATGCTAGTTTTGACATCGATTCTTGTGTGGGCGCACATAGTTTTCCAATATTATAGATTTCTAGTTTGTGTATGAGTTGCTAGTTATTGAAAGTGCCTGAAGATGGTATAGTCGGGGTGGCTTTTAACAATAAGATGCTTCGGTGGTGAAAAGGTGTTTCAACATCTACCAAGCAGTTTCACTTATCAGTGACTTCCTTTCCTAGTTACGCAAAATGAAAAAATCATGTTAATTATTATTTTAAAGCAGTTTTGTACATATTTTTAAATTAATTTTGCAAATCGTATTATGCGTATGGGTTCTATAAAACAAAATTTATGTTAATTTATCCTGGTCGTTGGGAAATAAATTGATGTTTTATTACCTCTCTCCCTACTGAGTTGCGAAATGGATTAAACATAGTTGATTCATTCATATCTCTGGCATCCATTCATATTACTCCAATCCCGTCTCTAAGGGAACGTGGCTCTGGCGTTGGAATACAGTTCTGGATAGCATTTTCGCACTATCCCAATTTTTGAACGCCCTGGCTTTAACAAAGTGACTTAATTGTATAAGCGTGTGGCAATCTGTTGGTGCTAAGTACGAGATTTAGAGGATAGTACTTAATATATGTCACGTCACTTGGCATCCTTTTCGTAATTTTTTAATGTGAGTCTCATCGTTATCAGTTGAAAGCAGAGTACCTTTGCACACAGAAGATAATGGCTGCTATTAACACAATCGCCGGTGTATTTCGTTAATTTCTGCAGTGTAGGTGACAGTGGCAATGGTTTCACCAGATAAAAAAAATGTAATGGACAGCACCCTGTGCTGTCCACCACACTGACAACAAACCACTAGTGACGTCAACTTTGGTTTTGGGAAGTGCTTTGCGGTCGTCCAGTCACAGTTCACTTCAGTAGCGATTATGGTAAAGGATACACTTGTCATCAAACTTGACAATACGGTCAAGTAGAGTCTCGTTGAGGTGACAAACAAACAGGTTATTGCAGGAATGAGAACTCTGAAATCAGAACTCATGTTCCAAAATGTTATATTTTGGGAAATCTCGATAAACTAATATACCGTTTTGCTCATCTATTTCTTTAAAGGATAAAAGCGATTCTGACTGGAAAGAGGCTCAGAAACTAATTTTTACTCTCAACATATGTGATTAAGCAGTAGTTCTAGTTTTATTCACGCTTAAAATCTGGAACTTGTGTGTTTTAGAATATTGGAATAGACCTTCGAGAGGTAGGTAGGTGTTCGTATTGAAATATCGCTTGATGTTGCGCTGAACAGAATCCAACGGTGAATGTTTTTAACTGCTGCGATGAACGTGCGAGTTCCTTAAGCAATAGAGTTAGTAACTAAAGCGTTATGGAATTTGAAGCTACGTTTCAGTTTCGGCAATTCTGCAATATGGACGTGTAGATTTCACATCTCACTCATTCAAGTATCGGTGTATTTTAATTGAAATTCTTTCCAAGAGATGTCAGAGCGATATCTCCTAATATTTCTGTTCTACAGGAAGCGAAAGCATCTCCAAGGCCGCAATTACACCAAAGGTCTTAACTCCTTTAAAATACTTATACGCCCTTTTCATTTCTTATCACGAAAGTTAAATAAATCGAGAGAGGTAAATTTATTATTTTCATTCGTTGCAGGAGTTCTCCCTTAATCAATCTTATTGCCAGAGAAGTACATCACTAATTGGGAATATAATATACTCATTATACGTTAAGTAAAAAGATAGTAGTATATTTTCTACCAGGAATATTAAATTTGATCCTAAATAAAAAAAATGATAAGTTGAATTTTGCTATGTAGTAATAAAATTCATGGACTAAACTCGTAGTTCAAAAACTTCTAATTAATTTATTTTTCTGAAACCAAATAATATCTTAGAAGACTATTGTTACTAGAATTATAAATTCTTAAGATTGCACAAATCAAGAAAATTCAATCATTAGAGCAGAAATATTACAAATTTAATAAGTCTTTCTTTCGTCAGCAGTGTTCTGACTCTCTGAAAGCTGCCCGTTCTTAAAAAAACAAGCTAAGTCTTCTCCATTCATACTATTCTTGTACTTACTTTTTATCTCAGCATGCGATTGATCTTCCTTAATATTGTCAAAAAGTTGAATTCTTTTTCTTTCCCTCAGCCATTGTTATAGTTAAATTAGGCTAAATGTCACATAAAAATGGAAAATAATTCAAGAGAGATACAAATTGGTAGAACCCACCTGCGTGATATTTCAAACATCATACTAAGGGCCAGTTCTACAATCGACCGCTAAACTTTTAGTCAGCGCTAAGTTAAGAACAACTCTCATGTTGAGTACTCTCATTGGCCAAAATATGACTTAGCCTCAACTTAGCGCTGACTAGAAGTTTAGCGATCAATTGTAGAACTGACCCTAAAAGTCCCCGAAAATCTGAGTTGTGCTTTGGTCGCCATATTTGAAATTGGTAGCCGAATTTCAGTTCTTTTAAATTGTTCTAGAAACTAAGCATCACATCGAAGAAAGTTTCAAGTGAAGTTTGTTTAGCATGAAATTATGAATCTTTTTTTTTTTTATTATTATTGCCACTTTACCAATTGAGAAATCCTAAAGCTACAAAATGGTATCAGACGAAAACCACTTTTTTTTCAGAAGCCAAAATCATTAGATCGGTTGAAAAAAAAAAGCATGGGATTTAGTTTATAGATTCATTGAGTCTTTTTCACATTATCTGGGGAGTGGGAATTTATGTGAAGAGAGCCTTAGCTG
>JAGDQP010023048.1:17586-29667 GCA_022664845.1 Lepisma saccharinum | reverse complement strand
ATAATTGGAAGCCCTCGAAATGTGAAGATGGAGAAGGATAGGAAAAATCAGCTTGAGACAGATGATGTGTTATGAATAAGTGCTGTAGGGAGATACTGGAGACAGTAAAGAAGAGAAAAAGCAACGTTGGGATATTGATTACTCATTTTGTATACTGGATGATGTAATTGAAGGTTTGTTGAAGGGAAAATAGTAAGATGATGACAACGAATGAATCTTCTAAACAGTATTAAAAATGATGAACTGCGCGCTAACACTCAAAAAGTGTAACGTTCAAATGGAGAGAGCTAAACTTGCCTGGAATGATCTTTCGCTTTTGGCAGAACGCTAGTGACGACTGTCCGTCAACTGAGATATTCAGTGTTACGATGAAATAAAATGTATTCTAAATAAATAGTTTCCAAGAACGTGAGAAACGCAGGATGAAAAGCATTAATATTATCAATATAAGCTATTTAAAGCTAGAATTTCAAAATAAATAAATATGAAATTGGAATATTTCGTGAGATATCGACGTGGGTGTAAAACAGAATGAAACCATGGCATGAACAACCAAGTCAGAGCATCTGTGTTGCATTTTTCTTCAATTAAAACTACCATAAAATAAAAACTTCCATTGATCTATTCCGTCTCTTGCATTTGGAAGTAAGGCATTAAGTTTAAAAGACCTTTTCATACCTTTGTCCAGTGAACTGGAAAAGTGTATGTCACCTAGAAGGTACATTTTATTTATTTTACGGTACATTGTTTTATGTAGAATGGACACTGGAGAAGTTTTCTGAGTCTGAAAGTTGTACAAACTGACAACTCCAAAATTATGTGTTTGCTAAGCATTCGAAAGGTCCTGGGAACGATCCCAGCTACTGTCCGTCTTGACTGAAGTTTGTCCAGGATTTTTCCTGTCATACCAGACAAATACCGGGATGGTACACACTAACTAGGCTCTGGTGAGGTGCGGTGACTTGGTGGTAGAGCGTTCCCCTCTGGTGCATGAGGTCCTAGGTTCGATCCCGGATCGTACTGTTTGGGCTTTGTGGTGGCCAAACACCGTGTGCGTGGGTCTTCTTGGTGTTGTCCCGTTTCTTTCGATTTTCGTCATTCCACCGATTGTCATACATTCGGCCTGAGCCAAATTTGCCTAAAGCATTTAAAATGAAATTCAAAGTTAGGCCCTGGCCGACTACCGTCCAACACATCCTCTACCCACCTTATCTCGGCCTGAGCCTAAAATGTATAAAGGTCACAAATAAATTCAAAAACAAAATTATAATACGCTGACTTGGGTGGGCGTGCAAACTAGGGCGCAGTCTATGATGTTGCGGGTTCGAATGCCGCCTGGAGTGTTCATGTTTGTGAATTTTAAAAGAGCATTGGATTTGTACGCCAAAATACTATACCTGGCAAACACTACACATTAATCGTTTATTTTAAATCTGTTAATTATCGCTTCGGTATTATTATATTGGGCAACTTGTCAGGCAATGTGCACCTATCGAACCATTTTCTATGATTTTGAATATTTCTGGCCTGAGTTTTCCCTAAAGTCCAAGCTTTGTCCATCTGTACTATCCTGCCATTTTCTAATAAAATTCTGAAAAATTCTGAGCCAGAATAATTGTTGTTACTAGTGTTTGACCCTGTGGCTGCTGCAGATTGATCGATATTCACCACCACACCACGGGAAATGGGCCCTTGCTATTCATAGATTATAATGTAGTAATAAAAACTTATCCAGGAATTCTCTTGAGAAACTCTCTTCTTGTAGGGGGTCAGAAGAGATGGATTACTGTCTGAGCCACTATATTGATTGAAATTTCTCTCTTAACCTAATTTAGGAAAGTCATACTAGTGTGCCCAAAAAAGTTGACGGAAAATATGCGAACTACTTTTGAAGTCGTGCCTATTTAAGCAACAATGAACCCTTCTGTACTAGACATTTTGGAATATCTTTAGATTTTCCTTTTTAAAAAATCCGTTTCGCCTTTCTCGAAGGATGTTCTATTTCTCTTACCCAAAAGTATTGTGTTTGAATCGAAATCGTCGTTTGCTGTAATTGTGATTAACAGAAATATTCTGAGCGGGATATGTCCAATTTTATAGAGTGTATAAAGTAGAAAACCTGTACCCATAGCCTCGCAATCAGGATAGGTGGCTGCTAGGATCGTTCCCAGGACCTTCAGAATGCTTTACCAAAAGTTTTACCCACTGAGCTACGGCCGCTCGGAAAAGTAATTTCATATAATCGAGGAAAAACATCCTTTTCTTGAACAATTCGTACTAAAAAGTAAAAGATAATTTTGTTTCTGCATGACTAAAAAGAAAAGCTTGGGGCGCTCTCTCATATACAGTCACTTTATAAATTTGTTAATTAGGGCGCTTCATGCTTTTCTTTTGAGTCATGCATAAACAAAATTATCTTTTATTTTTTAATACGAATTGTTTAAGAAAAGTATGTCTTTATTTATTTTCATTAATGAAGTAAGCAAAACCAACGTATTTCCAGTTCGGGAACATTTTTTTTTTTTCTCTCTCTTTCTCTCTCAAAGAAAGGAACGAAACAAAAGTGTTCCAACTTACTCTTACATTTGATGCAGGTTACAGATTTAACGTTTTTTTTCTTATGCAGTCGATGTTTTGTCCTAGAAAGTTGGCATTTTATAACATTGAGTGGCTGACGTTTCTTATTTTTACAGTACAGGTCCTTCAGTCATTTTTCTTGTAGGTTGATGGGAATATATCATACCATTATAATTAACCATTCTCACAAGAAGAGTTAATTTTTTCGTTTCTTTTCGAAGGAGAATTCTGTTCACTTTTTTATTTTCACTATCACATTTTATACACTTCTATATATTTTGATCCCTGTGTGTACTGATAACTTTCGTATCCAAGTAATTCCAACATAGGCGCTATATAGCAGCAAAACTAACGCATTGAGTGTACTCTCATTAGTTCAGTTTGTTATAACATTTGACTCTCACAGAGACGTCTCGGGCTTTATCCTCGTTCCCACCAACATTTTGGCTTCTTTCCTAGGAAGAAGTTGGGTAAAATGGCTAGCCATAAATTGCCAGTGGGATTTATGTAACCAGAGTGGACATACTTTTGATAAATCTAATGTATCAGCAAGTATAGTGGAGGGATACGAAATGCAATGAGTGATGGAGGGAAGAGGAGAACGATATAGAATAGGAACGGGCTGAAATATGAAGGGACTGATATAGTAGGGGCCTATACAATAGATTGCTTCAGCGTGCAAAAAGAAGATATCCTTGAAATTATGTAGAGAAATTCAAGGTATATCTTTTTTGTTGTAAGAAGGATAGGAATTTCATGACATAGATTAGGCACGTGGAGGTAAATACAAGGAATTGTAACAAGGAAATGCGTTTGTCCGCTACAGCCGGTATATATATATATTGCTAAGATCAGAGAAGAATGAAGAAATTAGGAAGAAAAATGGATGTTGAAAACTAGTTTTACACGAATTACAAGTTTATCTTTTGTGTTAATTGTATCTTTGTGTCTGTTTATTTAGTTAGAGATTGAATGTATATCACATATGAATTATTGTATGTTTGGGAAGAGAGATGTACGTAGTGTTTAAATTGGTGTATACAACTACTAGTTCGAGAATAAACAAATATGAAATAAACTCGAACTTACAGAAACCCGTTTAATCAAATCCTTTCACATTTGAAGTGCATAAAAGTAATCAAAACAGAACTCGTTTTAGGTGTGGGAAAGATGTCTATAAAATGTAGAACAAATGTACAGCCCATATGACGATGTGGGATTGCAAGCTCGAAATAAGTGTTGGACAAAAGCTCATCCTATTATTGTACGTAAACAACTTTAAAATCGTTATTTAAATCTCGGAATTACCTCGACATTTTGATAAAATTGACTGCGCAAATTAAGGTAAAATTGTAGGCCCGTAACGGTAAAAAGACGTGACTAGACACAAAATAATACTTAGGTAGTCTGTATCACCTCGCACATGCAAATAAAAGACGAACCGTGAAATGCATTTTACACGTTTTTCTTTCTTGTTAGTCACTGTTCAGTGTACAAGTTCCATAGTTGGGTAGTATCACGATACTATTTTTTCACACTGGTACCTTCTTTATTTTGAGGATTTCTCTCTACATATTAGATACTTCTGAAAATATGTATCTGTATATCATGTGTCTCGATTATTTTGAACAGTACCGATCAGTATTTTGAACAGTACAGAACAGATGTATCTTTCTAGATATATCTAGTATCTTTGCTATACTTCTATGGATACTTTTTTATCATTAATTTTCAGTTACTAGTTTGGTCATGCTAATTTTAATAATTGCATGTACTACTTGAGGCTCTCGTGCTCTTGAACCTACCTCATTAATAGGCAGATATTTCTAGCCCACGGTAGGGGATTAAGTGCAAGTGATATCGAAAACTTAGGAAAATCCGAGACCTCCTTGCAAGCTCAATTTAGACACTTATTCCTTATTCCTCTGGTTGAGTGACGTTACAAGGTCTAGGAGAATTAGAGAACAGTAGCTTAGTTTCCGTAAATAAATATGAACAATAGTAAACAGGAAAATGTAATACCATTCCTGAATTCTGGAAAATTATATTTTATGCTATAGGTGAATGAACAATGTTTTTTCTTCCATTTCTAGTTTCAGCAACTCGGACAACGAGATGAAGTTTTTCATCGCCATTCTTTTCCTGTCTTAAAGACACTTTGTTAAATATAACACTTCAATTTCTTGATGTGCATCTATGGAAAGATTTTTCTTTAACGTTATTAAAGTGTACAGATGGGGGACAGTACTTTAGATTTTAGAAGGCCAGTTGCTCCGTAATTTAAAAGAATGTTTCCATGTATCTTACATGATAATTAAGCATCATTTAAATTCTCATAAGCAGCATTAAATTCTCATGAATTTCTCTTATAAAGATAAAATGAATTGTATGGGCGGTAACAGCACTATGGATGAATTTCTCTTGTTACCAGTAGTAACAAAGTAGCATTATCAGATTGTGTCCGAGCCCAAATGTGATATACGTCATTTTATGTTAGTTGGGACATTACGTGAAATATTCTTATAAGGGTACACCGTGTACGAAATATAAATAAGATAAACTCGCGGACATACTCATAGAAAAAAATCTGTAAATTAGCTTTTCTCGTTAGCGGATGATTTATTGTAAATTTATTATTCGTCTTCGTCTTCAAGTAAATTGCCATGGCCCGCAGGGCCACCATAGCTGGACTTCTGGCCACTAAGGCCACTTTCGTCCTTGGAAATTATTATATATTTGATTGGATTTGTAAAGAGCTTTTAATGGGATAACACGAATCGAACTCGACACCCGGCACCCACCCCGCAAACAATCAAAGAAATCAATTTGAGAACTAAAATAGAATTTAAATGTGAATTTAAATTTGAATTGCCCCTGCAAAGGTAATAGCTATTTGTTGGTAAGGTTAAATTGTAGGTTCTTATAAATTTGGTTAGAATTCAGGATGCTGATCAGGAATCACGCAGTTGAACTTACACAGGACTACTACTTCTTCTTTTGAACACTTCTTTTACATTTGTAGTTCACATCTTTTGAGTAATGTTGCTCATGTGTCCGTGGAAACTTTGTAGAATATTTTCATGTTTTGTAATGTTAATGTTGAAGTTAAGGCTTTCGTTAATTCCTCTGTGTATACTTTATATTTGGCTTTTGAAATTGTTTTGATATATGGGTGTCTTTCTATGACCATTCATTAGAATTTTGTTTTTTATTTTTTGTGAACGGTTCTTTGCCAACAAAAATGTGCCCGTCCACAGATTTCAGAATGTTAAAACGACATTTCATCATTTCCTCTGAAGCCTGATTTACGGCAGTGTGAAACTGATTGTTTAAGTTGTCAGGTATTGTTAATGAAAGAATTGTTGTGACCCATTTGGTTATTTGTAGTGAGTATTCTTCTATTGCATCTTTAACTATTGTTTGAACTTCCTCTTGGTTAACTGGTGATTTTGGATTTGATTTGTTTGAAATAGTTGAAGATTTTTTGTTCATGTTTAAATCTGAAGATCTTTTTGGCAGGCTCTTGATTGGCTTTTTTAGGACGGAGAGGGCAGATAGCGCTGGCCGTTCTATGTCCAGTCTTTTTACAGGATGCACAAAAATTAGGTTTAGGAGCAATTTCACATGTGACTCTGATGGGATTGTCCACATCGGTAGCAAGTAGGCTGATTCGGACAATTTCCACTATTATGGTATTTGTAACATTTTCTACACGGAAAAGGTCTGGCAACAGATTTAGATGCCTCTACCTTGTACCTATTGAAACCTATGGTTATTCCATTACAAATGAGGTCGCTCACCAGAGAAGGATCCTTTGTATATACTCTGATGAGCGGAAGTGGGCCTCTATCTCCTTTGATTCTCGTTATATTGGTTATAGGAATTTTTGATTGGAGATGAGTTTTAAGTTCGGTCAGATCAGTGTCCGTTGGCACATCTCTAATAACACAGGTGAAGGTAGTTTTTGAAGTAAGTCTGTGGTTCGATTTTTTTGTCTTTCAGAACTACTATTATTGCCTTTTGTCCAAAATTACTTTCTTTGAATACTTTCAAAAAATTGTCTTTTGTATAAATTTATTATTATTACATCGTAGTTTTTATATTGGCACCAAGGATGGTTATTTGCTCATATTTATGTTAATAATAGACCAGCGATTTTGAATAGTATAACATTATTTATGTTTGAACTGAAAAGGAGTCTATGAGAACAGATACCCGTAGGAGATGTTAAACTAATAAATTTATTGTTAGAAATATAAACTTTGATATCTGCAAAACTGAGTCACGTTGAAATAATCTTTATTGCCGAGTAGAAAACTTTGTAGACATTTTCAGTTACTGTTTCGTTGTTTCACGAAATTGTGGTCTCCCATCTTCGTTGTGGGCTTCCTTAATGTTTAAATTATTTTTTAATGTTATTTATAAAAAAAAATCTCCCCTCGTTAGTTTAGAATTATAATGTTCTGGTAGTTATTTGTACTAATTTCCTCCTTATTTACAGATTTATAATTCATAACAGTTTTTGTTGTGCAAAACTTGCTTTCTGAGAAAATAACATTTTTCAGGAGAGAGAAAAAACTAATTAGCAAGGAGAGGTTTAAGTGATTTGCTTTTTTCATCACTTAATACTGTAATTAGAGATTATTAAGAGATTACATTGCTTCCAATATAATTGAAAAGTATGCACTGTATGAAAGTTTAAAATTTGGCAGTTTTTTTTTTACTTCTACACCTAATATAATGTTACAATTTTTGTAACATGGGAACAATGTTCGTACTAAACTGAAATTTTCATAATTATAAACTGTTTATTTTAGACTATAAGTATTATTGAACATCATTCTTGTATGTCGTGTAATATTTGCACAGTTTGAATAGAAAACCAGATCACATTCTTGTTTGAGGTTTTAGCACTGTTAGTTTATCAACGTATTGTCTGCACTTTTTAAACATCTGTCGCGTCAGCAATGACTGGAACACTGCTTTCATCACTCATTTCACTGCTTTTCATCACATCTTCATGGAAAGATTTGGCGTCCTCTGGTACAACAAAGAATTGCATCAATTTTGCCTTCTTTTTACTCAAATAGTTTGATTGTTTCTGTGCTCTTGCATCATCATTGTTCAAAGATTTTGTTCCCAGGTTAGGATACTTCCACAGCCGTTGAGAATGTATATTTCACTGAAATTAATACAGGCTTTCTCTTACTGATTTTGCTGTATTTTATAAGTCGAGCTTTTGAAATTTGAAACGGTAACTTTTTTAAATCTCAGTTGATTTTTCCTTCAAATCATCCCCTTCAAATATTTCCTAACTCCGTGATGACTCATTACATTATAGTCCTCATTTCAATATAATATTTATTCGCTCACTCTGTATTCGTATCTAAGTTCTCACATATTTCATCCTGAGAAAAGAAAGATTTTTTACAAAGCAGATTTTGCACTAACTCTTGCATAGTAGAAAGTTAGGTGTTTTTTGATTTTAAAAAGCAAAATTTGAAAATATAGTCCAGTCCTCAATTACTAACTCGTATTCCCTAATGGTTTCTTTACTTCCGGCTATGAACAATATAGGATGAAACGAAAGGACGAGCACTTTTTGACATGTAGGGTCTACGTTTTCTTAGATACCATAAATAATTATTGATTACCGAATGATGTTTAATATTGGTACAGCTATGAGCAAAAGTTTCGACGCATGTCTCTGACTTTCCTTATTTCAAATATAAATACATTGAGATACCGTATATGTTGACTGTTGACTTACAGATATATACACTGTTACGTGACGCGCCTCTTTTGTTGAAAAAATAGTGTCCAAAAATCACACAAAGTAGCATAGTTTTCTCGTTCTGTCCCGGAGGGGGTAATTTTGTAATGCAATAGGAGTAATTATTTTTCATTTTACTTTTCGTTAATAGATGTCGCACAAGGGAGGGACATATCTGCTAATTTAGGAAATATTCTCTAAAAGAAATGCGTTCAAACCTCTGTCTCTGGAATGGAATGTCATATGTACTTAGTTGTATAAAAGTGTTATCAAAATTATAGGAAGCATCACCCATTAGTAAGTTCTTCCACAGAAACTTCTTAGAACCCGTCCATCATTTTTGTCCGATGGAAACTAATGAAAGTCCCAACGGTTTACCTTTAGGGACCTTGGAGGCATAGTGATTTCGAACATGAAACTAATCATGACCAACACTTGCTTTGAAAAATAACATTATTCATATTTCAGTATGTTAGGTAAGAGGGCAGACTGTGCCGTACTTCCCATTCTTCTGCCTTGACATCCTCTCGTTTCAACTTGTTTACCAGTCTGTATACCTTGTAAAGAATATGCATTACGTTTTAACAATTCTAATGAAGAGTGGATATGGATAGAAAAGCATGCATTTAGATGTACATGCGTACGTACAGCATATGTAGATTAAACACCGAACGAAACTCTTCAAACTATCTTCCTGCTCGCTCGACGGAATAAACACATGCTCAGCACAACTATTAAAGGACATTTTATGAGGCTGTATGTATCCTCATTTACTCAACCTCTTTTCCCCTTATTTAAATATATAGCCGAATAGAATGTTATACTGCATTAAGGTAGTAAAAAAAAATTATCTGTTCGTAAAAATTATATCCTCTCTCTCTCTCTCTCTCTTTTTTTTTCTTTCTTTCTTTCTTTTAAAACAAGGTTATCAAAAACAAACTCAAGATTCAAACATTAATATAACTTGAACACAACAATTTTGAAATTTGAATTTTAAGAATTGAATAAAAAATGATGCTAAAATTAAAACTTTTTGCAGGTAAACCAGTCTTTTTTTTTTTCATTAAGAGAAGTAAAGCTCCTGTCCATCTCTCATTACTGGTATATAGCGAATACAATTAATACCCTATATACTGTACACAAGTTCGTACATAGTGAAAGTTTTTCTTTTTATGTGAGGAAAACTCATTTCTTTTTAACGGTTTTTAAAAAGAAACACTGTTATCTGGATAGCTTAGTAAGTTCAAGACTCAGTTTACTTTTAGTACAAGTTTTATTGATTATAGATCAGAACGTATACTTCCCAACAGAATCATGGATTGTTTGTATACATGAATGTGACTTGTGCCTTTAACAAAACGCTCCACAGAAACTGATAAGTGATAACCGTATATTTTTGAGTGTAGGTAATAGAATGAAATCTAAAATATTTTTCCATGCAGTTACGTTTGACTTCCACCATTTCGTTTTCATAGCGTTGCCAGAGTCATCGTCTCCCCGAACATGTCCTCGTTTTTTAAGCATAATTTCTTTGTTGGTATCCATTTTTCCCTATATTTTTTTTCTAGTGTGATATGCTTTCCATTTCAATGTTGTTATAATACAATTTGTTTATATATCGAGTGAAAAGTATTTCTAAGTTGTAATTCAGATTCAGACTACTTACTGTAGTTACTGTAACAGTTTTTTTTTATCCTGTATTTATTTATTTATTTGCTGTTTGTCTTCTTCCACTTCTGTTTTAGGAGCATGATTATAGATTGTTTATGACAAGCGCTTTTAAAATTAACATTTGCGTTTGAATTTACTTTAAATCATGTAGGCACAACTTTTTACTCACTCCATACGAATGATGATGGAAGAATTGGTTGAATAAAGAAACTAGGAGAAAACCCCGAGAAAAACTCACGCACACGCTCCATCTCAAATAGCTTTTTTTCCATTTTCAAGGAAAAAAGATTCACTGTTGCCAATGCAATTCTTACTATAATAAATTCGTCGCATATTCTAGATTTACCATGTTTATAGTTCTCATTATAAATATTGTAATATTATATCCATTTATTTAAAGTTTACACGTTTTAATCTAGAATTAAATGCCTTATTTAAATTTTTATCATGTAAAATATTACTTCGTTCCATAGGGAGATTTGCACTGACCGCAACCCTATGTTCTCTCTACCCGTAGTAGTTCAGGTGTTTGAATATTTTCTACTGTTAATAATTAATGAAATTACTGTTTATTTATTGCAGGGACACTCACAGTAGAGGAGGTCTACAAGGACCGAGACCAATTCGCAGCCCTCGTAAGGGAAGTGGCGGCACCTGATGTGGGTCGAATGGGCATCGAAATCTTATCTTTCACGATAAAGGATGTGTTCGATGATGTGCAGTATCTGGCATCACTCGGCAAATCGCAAACGGCACAGGTCAAGCGAGACGCTGACATCGGTGTTGCTCAGGCCAACAGAGATGCAGGAATCAGAGTAAGAAAGCTTTTATTTTGTTCTTTTGTCAAAAGATATTTGAGTGAGAAGCTTTTTAAGCGGTTTTCAAACGGGGCGGAGTGTCTACTGCCGATCTTCCGCACATTGGGCGTCCTGTTCGCCGCGAAGCCGCTATCCACTTCGCCACTGTTCGATAGGGTAGGGCACGCGTACCTAGTGCTTCCCGTAACTCTACGTGGCATTCCCATGCATTCCTGCCGCTGAGAAATGATACTTTCACATACACACGTTGTTCACTCTTCGTGACGTCCATTCCGGACCACTGTCGCTCACCTACTGAACTTCGGGGCGTGCTCAGACATAGATTTAAGGAGGACTATCTATCTATCCTTTTTGGTGCTCAGACATGCAGTTGTTCTACTCACATACACCATCTGGTGGGACCACTCGACAGTACATACCATAAGGTTTCCAACGTGTATATTCGATCTGTCCTGTTATATCCCATTCGAAAGAAACAAAAAATAGTTGCCATGACTTATGACGTAACCCTCGTAGAATACTAAGCGATTAAAAAGGATCTGCCAGCTTTGGAGTCAAACTTATAATTTTCTCAGCAGTTTCAAACAATGATAAATCCAAAGTTGTATGGCTTATCTCTGTCAAATTTGTGGTTGCTGAGACCTAGGGGGCAGAACGGGCAGACAGGACAACCCCATATATCTTTCCTTATTCACTGACGTTCATACGGGTGAGCTTTAATAAAGTCGAAGAGTTAAAGGGTAGGAAATTTTGCATTTTAAAATTTTATTTTTGTTTATCATCAATGCTATTTATATTCTAGAACACTGTTGACGAAAATATCGAAGCTCTGAAATAAGTATCGGTATAGAGAAATTTAGGTACCGACCCATCTCTTATTAAAACTTATTTCTGTGTAATTAAAACAAAATGCTCACCAAAATGAAAACCATTCCAATATCTCAACAGACATTTACTTTTTAAAAATCCTTAATATGCTAATCAGTGTATGGTTTTATTGTAGCTATTTCTCGTAGCGATCAACATGGTCTAATAATCAGCGTAGTCTTGGATTTGATCCCAGTTGGGAATATTAGTTTTTATTATTTAATGATAGGCATGAAGTGTAATTTCTTTTCAAATAATGTTTTTATTTATTTAATTATTTTGCGGTGGATTGCTTTAAAATGTTTCATTTGAGACTAGAAACGATAAATATTAATGTGAACAGTTCATAGATACGCGTATATTAGTTTACTGTGT
>JAGDQP010023048.1:1084-12586 GCA_022664845.1 Lepisma saccharinum | reverse complement strand
GTATTTTATGCGTATTTGCTAAGGTTGTCAACCTACTTCTCCTTTAGAAATCAGAACGAAATGAATGGTTAATTGAAAAATGGTGAGAGTTCTACAACTTTTCATTTCTATTGTATTTATTTTGTCCAAGTGTCATGCCTTTTAACCATACTAGATCTCCGAATAGGTTTCTATTAAAAATGTGTGTGTGTAGTAACTTGTAAACTTCGCTACTCATTCTTTTCAAGAGAATATATAGAATTTCTCTCCCTAGATGTTAAATTTAGCTTATTAATTGGCGCTGGTAACTTGGTTCTGAAAGAGCACAGTCAAATTAAATATAGTTCCCGCTTTTTGTTTTAGCTCTATTAACTATATTTTACTTTACAGGAAGCTGAGTGCGAAAAGTCTGCGATGGACATCAAGTACAACACCGATACGAAAATTGAGGATAATGCTCGAATGTATAAACTTCAAAAAGCTCAGTTTGATAGAGAAATCAACACTGCTGTAAGTATACATATAAACGAACCAATCTTTCCCCACATAATCGAAATTAGAAAGTGCATTGGAAAGAATCATGAAGAATATATATATATATATATATATATATATATACTACCATATTCAGCTCTCCAGCAAATTTCAGCTTAAAAGATACTAAATTACCAAATCCGACCGAGATATCACTAAATTACCAAAAAACACGCTTTAATTTCTTTTGAGGTTAGGTTAGCATCTTTTGAGCTGAAATTTGATGATCCATAATTTTTGATGCTGGATATAGTAGGTTTTTATTATCATGATTCCTTCTAAGGCACTTTTCACCATCTTATCCTGCTAGGCCCACTAAGTTATCTCTGCTCAAATGTACTCTAATTCTTCTGTATTGGAAGGTGTAATGTATAAATTGATTAAGTTTGGTTACGTGTATTAAATTAATAGTGCTATGTCTTATGCAAGTATTACAAATTGGGATTTCCCTCTCTGCAGTCTTCCAAGGCTCTGTTTTTCCAAATATCCCCTGCGTCTGGAACATGAATAGGCGTAAAATACTGTATTTTCATGTCTGAGAAATTCCCTATTTTCTCTCAGTTTCGCAAACACCACTGGCAGAATGTTTTTTTTCACTTATCAGACTTCTCATAATTTTCACTTTTCAAATGCTGCACATTAAGCCTACCAGTGCTGTATAATAATAATAATAATATTTGATTTGATATTTATTGGGCTTATAGACAATACAGAAAAAATCCTAATTATGCCACCCGATACAATATGGAATGAAAGTATCCAATATAATGAGGATTACATATAATAATTCACAGCCATATTCAATCCACTACTGGATGAGGCCTCTCTCGGAGAGAAGAGTTGGTCTACTGCTCCCACGCTGACCAGACGTGTTGGGAGAAGAGAGCCGAAGCTCTCAACTGTGATCGCCAGTGTCTTCTATTTACAGCAGCTCCCCAATTACATCACGATGCTGGGTGGGCACCGTTCCAGACCCTCACGTCTTGGAAATTTAAATATACATATATGACATATAAAACAAATAAATGCGATAGAAAACATGAAAAGAACATAATGATAATATATAAAGAAGAGAAAATAAAAAAATACTCATACATTTCCCATATACTTGACTAAATTTTTAATGCATATCACATAAAAGTTGGAACACGCATACATTAATTATTAAATCCCAAATTACATTTAATTACAACAGTACCGATTAATCTCATACTAATCAAGTTCATCCTTAAATGTGATTCTTAACTTTTTAATCAAATTAGGCACAGTCTCCAGAAATTTAAATTTTGTCATGTAAGTTATTAACGATCTTGGCACTTTTCTGAATTTGGGACAATTCGTACTTTGTTGGTAGGAAGATAAAATATTTCCTTGTATTATATTCAGGAGTTTTTAAATAGATTAAATTAATCATATTAATTGAACCGTGTAAGACAGAAGGTAAAAACTTCATTCATTCTGCCATCATTAAATAACCATAGGACCATTCTGAGATGTTCCTTATAGCTTTTCGTAAACCACATGACCTATATAATAACTGGACAAAGTTTCGTTTGGACCTCCCACATTATACCACAGTATCATCCAGCACATAGACTAAAAGGGTAGCATAGCTGCAATACTTGCAGTTTTGTAAATAATTTTAACTTCCATTAAACGTAGGAGTTTACTTATTGATCAGTTCGATACATTGTTCATGTAAATATTTTTAAAAAGTGTTTATTTTTAATCTATCAGTTTTTATATTGCTTGGTAACCTGTTGTCTGCCTATTTCTCAATTTTCCATGTATTTTTTTAACCTTCTCATAATTATGAATTTCAGAGTTCGTTATATAGTGCTTGTTTCAATCCCTTATATAAAGTAGATTTGCATACTTACATGCATATTGCGAATGTTAAAATATTCACTTGTGTATATAATTCTCTGTAAGGTATATTGAAAAAACTAGACGTGGACGCGGTAAAATATCTTGAAGTGTTAGAATTATTATTAACAACAAGATCTGGAGTAGTAAAATAACAATGAAGTGACAACAGTAAAAATTAGGAGAATGGGATGGTCCAAACAGGATCTTATATTAGTATATCAGAGCTTTAACCTCCTAAATAAACATCTATTCATAGTATAAGAGCTAATAGCTCCTGATGAACTAAATTTAGTGATATAGTTTAAACATTCTACAATAAATAACCACAGTAATATTACTTTTAATATCACAAAATAAGAGCCGATTCTCTGAAAGCAATTAGTCCTCGATAACTGGCATTAACGAACATAAGTACTGGCATCTGTTCAGCATAATAGCCACAAGAAAAATAAACATAATACAAATGCACGTGAACAACTGGCATACATTTAAATATTAGCAAACTCACTCTGTGGCTTATGGAACTTGCAAGTTCATATTAGTTTTACTATATAATTGTAGACCAGCTTGTTTAATAACTCCAATTACCCTCATTGAATAACATAGTGAACGTTCCAAGCTTTCTGCATGTTTCATTTTTATTTATATCTAAACTCATCTCCCCATCTTTTGTCCCCAGGTTTCTGTCTCGTATTTGAAGGCTAGATTCAATATGTTCTTATTGTTTAAGTGAAAACTAATTGATACGATTCCCAAATCTGCGTTGGAATCATTCTCTTCAACTACGTAAACCTTTATCGATATTTATGATTATACTTGTACATTTGCTCGAAGACTAACAGTTTTCTAATTTTTCCTTCTTTTCTAGAATGTTTGTTTTCAGCAAACAACGTTGTACTTGATGTCCTTATATTGCATCTTATCATTTGCCCATAAATAGGCCTTAAATAAAAGATCCAAGGAGAAATACTTGCGTTGCTTTTATTAAACTGCATTTCTACTATCTGTTTTTTGTTTTCAAGATAAGTTTCTAACCATTTAAATTCAGTTTTTTGAGTTCCGTATAAATAAAATGTCTTCGTACAACCATAGTTTTTTTTAGTTAGTCCTACAACTAATGCTTCTTTTTAGAGTTAAAGTTCACTTCAATTCACCAAACTTTAAGTACTTCATATAACACAGTCTGTAACCACTTTCAGTAATATTGAGTATCTCCGTATTTTCCAGAACAAATTACAGCGTACGAGTCACAAAATCTTCCCAGAAATTATGTACAAGTATCACAAAAAAATATTTCTGGAACCGTCTAGCTCATAACTATAAAGTTAGTTCATAAACACAAACTTCACTCAAATAAATTTGCATCTAATCTATAAGGAAGTGGCGAGGGAATATTTTGCTTATCTTTAGTAAAACAGGTATTCCTCGCTGTTCACACCATAACTAGCCTTCGTGCTAGTTAGAGAGAGAGGACAGGAGTTGATTTCGGGTTAGGCCAAAAGCTTCTAGGCGACTGGCCGAACAAAGCATAATCATGTTGTGGTCCGTTATATTGCCAAAAAATGAAACTGAATCAACCCCTGGGTGAGGACAACAAAATACTTGTGTTACTGAATGTAAGTAAATACATTGTATCTATAGGTTTCGAATTTGTTCTTTGATCTGTATAGAGAATCATTTTCTCTCTCTCCACTACCTGTTTCATCTTATTTTTCTCTGCCATTCTTACCTTTCGCCTTCCTTTCTTTTGATGACGGCCATTTCTGGCTCACTTTAATTTCGTTGTACCAAAACTTTCCGTACATAACATGAACTGTTCCATTTCACCAGTCGGTTAAAATCAATTCCACTTGACGTGTCCGTGTTTTGATTTACCATTTTTGTACTGATCTTATTGGTAGGTTTAACCATAGTCCTCTTATACGGTTGTCTCGTCTATAGCTCTTGAATTCTCCAAACACGTTCTGCCAATTGCAACTTTAATGTCGCTGTAAGTGTTTCGTCTTAGACATCTGAAATAGTTTATATCATTCGCCAAAATATTGACTTTCTGGTCCTAATGAGATGTTAGATTTCATATGCTTTATGGCATGTAAAGTACTCCCATCAAATTTATTGATGTAATAAGGTACAGCCTTCTACTTCAATAGATGTTACCATTTACTTCTACAAGTGTAGACTTGTTTAGTTCTGATTTCTCTACTCAACCCTACGCAGTCAGTCAATATTTGAGTTTGACCATGAACCCGTAAGAGACTCAGATACTGTTGGAAATCCATGAACTCTACATTAGTTTCTATTACACTAACATCTAGATTCAGTGTTCGATTTGTGAAATTTTCAGATAGGGAGAAGAATTACTAAGACAAACAAAATATCGTATTTAGGAACGTCCATGTCCCAGGAAGGTGTATCTGTAGAGCCAGGAAAGATTTTTGCAGAGAGGGGGAAATCCCAATCGGAATCGAACACTGCCTAGATAACAAACATTTCCCCGGACGCAAAAAGAGAACTTCGTAAGGAGAAAGTGGACCTATGATAACCTCAGATTTACTTAAATACTGCCACAGAAGGGTTTTGAATACAACCCTGTAATTATTATTAATTTACTCTCATCGACAGTGCTGTATATTGTTGACATGCCAAACTGCCTGTTCTACCTGTATTTGCATCCATATTAGGATAAGTGACGGAAAACAAATATCCTAGAATTGCTCTCGTCTGTCGCAATGCTAAATTGCTAAGGAAGGTTATTTATATTAGTAACTGCGTTATAGAATAAAAATGGTCAAATGCCAGACTGTTAGATATTGGAATCGTAATTTAATCCTGTAAGCGATAAGAATTTAGATCGTTTCCAGTTGTGTCTTCGTTTTCCTTCCAGAAAGCCGAAGCCCAGCTAGCATATGAACTGCAAGCAGCTAAAATCCGACAGAAGATTCGTAACGAAGAAATCCAAATCGAAGTAGTCGAACGACGGAAACAAATCGAAGTGGAGGAGCAGGAAGTTCAAAGGAAAGAACGAGAACTGAATGCCACAGTCAGACTCCCAGCTGAAGCTGAAAGCTATAAAGTTCAAATGATCGCTGAAGGAAAACGGTAAGTAAGATATATTGAGTAACTCTTATCTAGTTAGAGATCAAGAAATGGTTCATTTAATCAATATATCCTCAGCTTTATTTTCATAATTGTAGTATTTCATTCGTTGAGGTCATTTCTGGTTACGGAAATGATGTCCATCTCAACTGCATGGGAACATTGACTAGTGAAAGGACCTTATGTATTGTTCCAGTCAGACATCTTCCTTGGTATCAAAAATAGCGCCTCTGTGTTCTTTTTTTTTTTTTTTAATCTTAAAGGGTATCGTGTATATATATATATATATTTTTTTTTTTTTTTTCAAGTGTCACTGGGGAAATTTACCCAGGACGTGGGACTCTTTCCAAACCTGGACAATCAGTTGGTTATCCTATTTGTATTTTTACATAAAATGACGGGATGTAAGAGAAATGAAGCTTTTTTTTTTGCGGGAGGATGTGGATTAGGTCCAGATTTAGTCCAGGACAAGAAATAGCTCCCTTTTGTCTTTTGTACGGCTCTGTCCATATTGCTGTAAGAAATGCTTCATCTTTGATGTACATATCCTCTTTCTCAGGAGCGTTTTTCTTGCCCATGACTATTTATTCTTTATAGATTAATAGGCTCAGGGTTTAGGAAATAGGTGTATGTATTGATGTACATAGAAGACAGAAATAAAGTTACCACATGTTTGGTAAAGAAAATAAACTCACAGGTTTGGTTGAAGAAGTATATAGTTTAGATATTCAAGCAAAGAATCAGAAAATCCATGAAAATCCTAACGTACCAGATGAATCGACTCAATCGAGGAATACTTAGCATTCTGGTATTAAATACCAAACCAGATGGAGAAGGGAGTTATGGCGAATGTATACCGTGAAATCTTGGATACCAGGATAATGGTTCTTAAACCAAGACTATAATAAAAATATAAGAAATTAGCAAACTGATCTCAATATTTCCATTCTTTTATAGTTGTTCGATTAAGATCAACTGTTACTAAGATATATAAGACGTTTGATGCAGGGTTTAATTCTGTTATTGTTACAACTTGGGTTATAATGGTAAGAACTGTTCACCCTTGTGTTGTTTCTATCATAGGACTCAGACAGTGGAAGTAGCCAGAGCAGAAGGTGAGAAGATAAAGAAGATTGGGGGAGCCGAGGCCTATGCAATTGAAGCTGTGGGAAAAGCAGAAGCTGAGAGAATGCGGATGAAAGCCGCCGCCTACAAACAGTACGGAGACGCTGCCATTATGGCTTTGGTCTTGGAAGCCTTGCCGAAGGTAGTTATTTTGCTTTGATATTCATTTGTGGAGCTTGGGAACGGAAGCATTTAGACGACACTTAACAGGAAACCTGATTTGAGATGAAATATTTTACTTGCGTTTATGGAGTAGTGTTAATTAGATGCACACAATTTTTACTTCCTTTCTCTAACATATTTTTCTACTCTTTGTCATACTTCATGGGTTTTTTTACTTTACTCCAGAAGATGGTGCGCGAAACCGTATGTACCGAAATAGTTGAGGTATTACTATATTAAGCTTCCCACACAGAGAGCTGTGAAAATATTTCATTAGTACAGCCTCCCGCACAATCGAGTTCTTTTAAATTAAATTAACGTGCTTGATTCAGTGATAATAATTTTATTCCAAAGTAATGCTTACGTCTTGGAAAGCTGAAAAACTCGTAGTAAAGTAACAAATTCGCATCAAGCAAAGAGAACGTTGATCTTTCTCCCTTTTCATTTTAGCTGTTTGCAATTATTTTCTTATTCCTTGAAGTCTTAAAAACTATATTACTCGCTTTACTAACAACCATGCTTACTATGCAAGCGAACTAGCTACTTGTGACATAATCCATGGATAGTGCATATTAGGCACTGCTTTTTATTTATGGGTGCAATTCTACTTTTCTCCAATCCGCTGCTGGCTTATTCGCGAATTTGAACACAAAGATAACAGAATAAAGTAAACTTAAGAAATTGAAAACTGCAAATAACTACGGTTTACTGTATGGAATATAACAGAATGCTTGAACTGCTAGATAGGACCAACCACTTTCGTCATTTTTAATATCCATCGTTGTGTATGCAGGAATTGAAGTGTCACGTAGATGTAGATGTGTGTAAAGCTATAAGAGGAACTCACATTGAGTTTCAATGTTTATAATGTCGATAACATTGAAAGGTTTCCTTTCATTTCGGGCCTGTGTTGTAATGTATTGTGATGATATTGTAGTTTGAAACACCATCGTGACTTGATAGCATTATATAAATAAAATATATAATATATTAAACAATCAAAATATAAAATTTCGATTCGGTAATTTTTTGTCGTCTTGATGAAAGCAGCAATGACTGTTTCTTTGTGAGTAATTTATCAGAAGTGAAACAGAGAAAGAACTAAATAGAATTAGAAAGCCAAAGTTGATTTTGAATATAATATTTTCAAGAACGAATAGCATTACCCACAAAAGAGAGAATAGTGATGTTATTGTGCACCCATGGATGCAGGTTGGAGAAACGTAAGTACAGAATGTTGAGTTGTGATCAGAAACACACGAACTTGGATTTTAAGTAATGAAATCCTTAATAAAGCAACGAGTTAGTCCGAATACAAATAAATAAATGTATTGAGAGCGTTTTAAATAGCTCAAAATTATTTTACGAATTCGTTTACATTGGTTTGTGTCGTAGTTTACTCCTGAGTTGTAGCAGTAACGGTTTTGTTTTGAAACTGACATGTTTCATTTACGACTAAGTATTTTTGAACTGTGGAATTTTCATAGTGAAGGCTGTCAAGTTCGTCTGTTTCTCGATTAAAGTATTTGTTTGTTTGTTAGTTATTCCTTTGATTTACTAATCTCGTTCATTTGAGGAATTATGCTTACACAGAAGCGGAGCATGCTTTCCTTGTGGAACTGTGTAAGCAGTAACTAAAATTTGAAATGTGAATTGAATTAGTTTGCAAGTCACTTTGATACTAGTGTGCATCTTTTACAATGAAAACACATTAGGTTTAAATTTCGTGTTAGTTATGCCAAATTTGAAACTGTCCTTTACTCTCAAGGAGAAACATTTCACAAGTAGTTGTTTCTGTTGATGAGGACTATTTCCTGAACATAGTCGCCAAAAATATTTTACCGCATTCCCTAATTAAAGTGACCGAATTCCTCCCTACGTTGGCAACAAAGGAGTAAAAGACAAGAAGGAAGCAGGAATATATAAAAAAAACATATTATTACCCATAGATCATATTTAAGAACTGTCTTTTTTTTCGTATTTCATAATATAATCACAGATTACGATGCGTACACGGAGCGTCTCCACTGTAACTGTCATTTAAGAACTAAGACTTGAAATATCTGTAATTAATTGGTTACTGCCAGTGGTATATTAGTCAATCGGCTTTGAGTTTCATATCCAATTAAAACTTATAATGGTCAAAGAAAATCTTCGATTCTAAAGACAAAAGCCATTTTCTGTTTTTTGTATACTTAACAAGTGTTATTTATTTTATTTATTTATATTTCAGATTGCTGCTGAAGTATCCGCTCCTCTCGCAAAAACTGAAGAAATCGTCCTTTTGGGAGGTGAAGATCGTACAACTTCCGAAGTCAACAGGCTAGTTGGACAGTTACCTCCAGCAGTACAAGCATTGACAGGTGTTGATTTGTCAAAGGTAAATATAATTGTTTACGTTTCTTTGTGTGAGTGATACTTTCCTAATCAAAAAGACGAAAATAAAATTCTGCATGAACTTGAAAAATAAAATACACGCACACAAACACACACACTGTTGTAAATACCAGGTATTATGCCTCCCAGGTATCATTAAAGTGTGTAGTTTCATAGGTGGAGTTTAATCGAAATTGGGAGGGAAGTAATAATCTCTGCCCTAGACAGAATGTATATGTTCATGGAAACTGATTGCTAAAAGAATGCTAATTCCGGTATAGCAGAGGATGTCACTTAATCAGTGTTCGAGTTGTCTAATATGCAGTGAGAAGAATTTCTCAGATACTTAGTATGTATTTTAAGCTTGCTAGTATCCGTTGGGGAATATGTCATCAAACAATTTTTTTTTTTTTTTTTTTTTTTTTTTTTTGCAAATACCAAGCATCCTCTGCTATTCCCCTTTTTCATAGACCACCTCAGGGAAAGAAAAACAAAGTTTCCGAAGAGAATCTCTTGAATATAAAATGAGCATTGAACATGCTTTCAATTTCACTTAACAAAAGAATGAATTAATTATTTACAGAAATGCTCTGCCTAAGAGCAGAGCTAACATTTCTCATACTTATTTTCCAAAAATTAGGTTACTTTCCAAAACGTGATAGACATTCTGTACTTTAGCCCAATTAAAACAAAATGTGCACAATTTCTGAAGAGTAACATTTCTTTCTACGAAAAGACATTTACAATGTAGCTACTGGGCAGCAATTTACTTTGATGTTTAAAAAAACGTTGTCAAAACATTTCGTATTTAATTTCCATTTTTCAAACTTCACACAACCTAATCTCCATTCTGATAATACAATCTTGCTATACTATGGTTGGGTTAGGTATTAATTTACAACACGAATTTCTATGAACAAAAATTGCTTACGGCTGCTAACGCAACGAAAAAGCTTTAACGTTGCTGGTTTACAAAATAAAACCTAGATGATGTTAAAATCTTACGTTTGATAAAACGGACATGTTGTGGAAATTTCGTGCAATTTAAAACGTACCAGTTTCCGAAAGAGCAAACAAAAATCCTGAATGGGAAAATAACGTGCATTCTGTAAGGTAGCATCAACTATGGTGCCAGGTAAAATATTCAGCGCATTCGAACCAAAATGTTAATATGCTGAAATATCGTTATCTAAATGTAGGTGTAACAGACCTGGGTTTCTGGGAGAGAAAGAGGAATTTCAAGACATTAATCATACGTTACCTAACAGAAAATTGATCCCCAGCGCCTACCAAATCAGGCGGACATTACCATTTCACACATACTTCCGCTAGTAAAGCCAACAACCACTGACATGCTGAAAATTTCACTAAATCACTTTCAAACACAGAAGAATTGGGCTTAGCACCACAAATGATATATTTTTTATTTAAGAATAACAAGAAAAACCACTGCACACCATATAATTTTCAGAAATCACCACACACAGTGATGAACCACAAAAAAAAAAAAACTTCATTCTACACACATCCAAGCGCACTAACGGACGGTGCAGGACGCCAGTAGCAGAAATTCAGTTCTCAGCTCCTCATGAAGAATTTGACTAATACTGCTTTCCGAAATTTATATCTTTTACTTCAGAAGAGGCTACTATTTTATATTAGTAAACTTTTAAATATTGGGCTGCGTTATGAATACTTTAAATATAAATTATGTAGGCAGCCTGATTTAACGCAGCTTTCCTGCGTCGACAGCCATGTTTTCCACTACTGATTGGACTCAGCCAATCAGAGAAAAGGCAAACCAGACGACCCGGTGCTTAGCCAATTGGATTCTTAACGTAATAAAACAACAATCAGATCTTTTTATTTGTTTTTTGAAGATTTTAAAAGAAATAAACTTTGTTGAGGAAATAGGGCAATAAAATATGCAAGGAATATTAAGTAATAAAATGAAAAAGCAATTAAGATAAAATCCCGCCGAAACAACAATGAAAGAGAAAAAATGAAGGGCTAATCTTCATTGTCATCTGGACAAATAAAGCCGAAGACGAACCGACAAAGCACGAGCAAAAAAAGAAAAAGAAGACACATAAGAAAGGGGGAGAAGGTAAAATATGTTGTGACCAAGCGAAAATGGGTCGCTACACCAGTATTCAACATTTGCAAAATTCCTGCAGATTTTTGAATAGCTTTCCAACCTAGTTTTCGATATTGTTTCAGTCATGTAAACAATGCCAGAAGAAGTAAGTCTTACTTTTCATAATAGTATCAAACTTTTACTTATTAACAGTCTCTTATCCAGTTAATATCCTCAGGCTTACATGTGTTCTGTTTCTTTCCAACGGCCTCGGTCTCTCTCTC
>JAGDQP010023047.1:5730-18228 GCA_022664845.1 Lepisma saccharinum | reverse complement strand
GTAAAAGATGTTGCAATTACCGTCGCCAGAAGTATTCATGTGGCACCCAACGTTCTGTCTACGTCAAGTATTCAGAAAGATCCTGGAGAATAATCAAAGGCTTGCCTGAGAGTACTTTCTTGTACCGTGAGAATACCTCTGCCTACATAATCCACACGATTCGCGACGTTTTGAGACGTACGAGAGTTTTCAAGTAATCCACTCTACAACCAAAACCTCGCACCCTGTGACCATTTATACTATCTCGCTCGCTCTCTCTCTCTCATGAAGAACAGACAATGTGGCAAACCGGAACAGAAGAAGAATCCATTCTTTCCTTCGAAGCAGCATTACAATATTCAAAGAAGAGTGGCACAATTTATTTCAGATGTGGTTCAGAAGACTGAAGAGTAATGTACCAGAAATTACGATAGCTTTTAATTAGGTACGAGCTTTGATTTCCTTGCTTTTCGAAATTTTCGTAAAGATCCTCTTATTTTCATTCTACTGTTTATCCGTAGACTCATTAACTAGCTTTCCTTAAAAACATCTTGTTGACAATACTTACAACATATAGAAGCCTGTGCACCGTCGTAAATATTAAATTATGTTGAATAAAACTACTGTTATATGAATTCATTGAAGAATCTCGTTAAGTATGATTGAAAAAAAAAATGAAGTATTGGGAGAATTTTGCAGTAAAGTAAGAAGCTAAATAATTAGTGTAATTAAATTCAGATCTGGAACAAACCCTGTACGTTTCTATGAAAATGTTCATTAAACTTGTCGCTTACGAAATGTCACTAGAATGTGGTCAACTCGGATTCGGAACACAACCAGGTGTTATATATATAAAATGTAAGACGAAACAAATCCACGATCTTCCTGACTTGCTAAAACTCCCTTGACTTGTTTATTTGTAAACTAGTGGTTACCGTATTTTAAAGGAGAAAACAAAAACTTCTAATCTACTTCTATCTAATACACACTAATAACTAAAATCTATTAGAAACGTTATTAAAGTTTGCCAGGCCTTACTGTAATTAATAGAAAAGATTCGAGCTATTTTGTTAATGTATCTCGGACACAAGCATGAAAAGAAGCTGACTATATTGGAAGTAATTAGCTTTCGAAATTGTTGGATGAAGGGTGAGGGAGATTTTCAACTAGTATGTGTGATTGTTATTATTTAGAAGGTTTGATTCCACATTTTGTTGTACGTAGGCATGTGTCCAAATTGGGATGGTGAAGCACATGGGGTACCATTCCGTTCCGTTGTCCAAGGTCGTAGGGTAGATGATGCTACCAGTCTAACAACTGAATACCAGGTATTATATATGATATCGACAGTTAATCCTATATTGATTACATTCAATACCATTTCACTTATTCGGCTTTAAAATGTTGCTTACAGCCGCACGAACGGTCGCCACTTGTTCACGACGTCGCCTCGTATTCTTTTAACTATTGATTTTTCAAATATCACTATTCATCGACACTAGTATGTGAGATCAGAGACAGAATCTCTAAGTCAATGCTCGTGTCCTTGATAAATACACTCAGATTCATAGAAAATAGCCGATATTTTTCTATCCGAGTCCGAATTTGCACCATCTGATAACACTGGACTAACATACGATACAAGCACAACAAATAGAACTTAAATTTCAAATCTATATCGAAGATCGGGTCGTTATTGTATTGTGCAAACTGTCCGTCTTACAAGGAAAGTACCCATAGGCGAACAGACGAATTTCCTGGAACTGCACATTAAATTAATTGGCTCCTTGCAATGAAGCTATCAAAGTAAACTTTAGCTGTTAAACTATAAATTCATACCACTGAACAAAGGTCAAAGTTGGACGCAAGGAGCTTTCAAACGTTAAAAAAGATATTCTGTTAATTCTCAAACTAAGATTATAATCAAAATAATAATCACATCGTGATGCTACGAGAGAGGTGGTTAACCTTTCGCGCTATAAGAGCACCATGTCCGCCATCTTGAATTTCAGTCAGTTTTTTTTTTTAAAAAAATAGGAAGTGGGGTTACGTGATATGTTAAACCAGGGGATTAAAGATGAATTGTTGGCCACAGGGGCTCCTACTCCACACCTTTTATAGGTATTTACGAATAGTTCGACAGTTAATAACTTGAAAACTACTACATCTATCTGAAAACTAATTTTACCATTGCATTCGTGAGACTTTTCTAGTCCAAACTGATATGTCACATGACCCCATTCCTATTATTATAAAAAAAAAAACTGACCGGAATCCAATATATGGTGGACATACTGCTCTTATAGGGCAAAATGTTGGCCACCTCTCACGTAACGTCATGATATGATTATTGTTCTAATCATCATCTTCGTTTAAGAATGAACAATATTTTTTTACGTTTGAATGCCCCTTGCGACCAACTTTCACCTTCGTTCAGTTGTCGAGATTTACCGTTTGGCAGCAAAAGTTTACTACAGCTTCAGTACAAGAGGTCAATTCATTTAATGTACAGTTCCAGCAAATTCGTTTGTACACCTATGGGTACTTTCCTTGTTAGAAGGTGAGCCCATCGACCAGTTTCCTATGCATCTGAGTGGAAGAAGGAAATAAAGAGTTATTACCAACAATATTTTTCCGCTTTCCGGCGCATGTTCTTGAACGTTTAAGAGCAAACGAAACAAACATTATATCTTAAATAAAATAATATTAAACAAGGTTAGTACTAAGCATTTTTGAAAGAGAAGTTGGTCCTCCTGATTTAGGACAGACTACAAGAAGTATTAAAAAAAGCTAAATCACACACTGAGAAAGTTTACATCCAAGTATCACAGCTTTTAAACAAGATCAACGGGAGCCAAAGCTTCTAAAAAATAAAATATGAGAAAATACGGCTTGTATCTACGTTACATTGTTAATGGAAGGTGGGAACTAAACTATTAAGAACCAAAAGTCAGATGAGAAAATATAAAGTCTATTTAATCCGAAAGAATTTAGTATTGCTGCTAAAATACAAAAAAGAAATCAAAAACTAAAAGGTAAGAAAAGCAATCAAACGAAAATGAAACAGCAGAATTATTTAACTACATTCTACTTCACACTTGAATCTAAAATTATTGCTCTACGTTTCACACTAGAACTACTAATGAAACAGTCAGTCCGCATTTGTTTAAAACTTAAAAGCTGAATCGGCAACACCTTCCAAAAGATTTAACACCATTCTTAAATACCACGTGAATACAATCAACATGTTCCTCTTATATGCTTTTTTTCCTCCTCTTTTTTTTTTTTTTCGAGTACATCAAAACATTGGACATTGCAGCAAACACATCAAAGGCACTTTAATGGTAATATTACCATACGAAATACCCTTATACACATTGTCATTAGAACGACAGAACACCTTTTTTTTTTGTTTGTTTTCATTAGATAATGCCCAAAGAACAGAATGCAAACAACTTGCTTGCATACACAGAGTACACCAAGTATACACATCGAACAAATATTCACTTCACAAATTCATTTTGGATACCATAACACACATAACATGCAATATTCAACATGACTTTCTGGTTTCATCCAGTAAGGACAATGTGCTGAATCAAATATGATTGACATACATGTACTAACTTGTATTTCCCAACCTATTATTATTATTATTATCAAATGCCACATTCATGGCCGGATCCCGTGTGAAGGATTCAGTCAAAATCTCACACGATGGTGCAAAGGTAATAGCTGCCCAGTCAAGCTTTAGAAATACTACGTTACAATGAATCTACATTAGCGGAAGATTACTTGGTTTCTATTACAACTTAGAAATTGCCTTAGTCATAAAATGATGTATTCTATTTAAGGAAAATGGTAGTACGATTAAAATCTCGAATACTTTTCTTTAGCACAGCCCAGTGCTTAATTATTAGAAACTCATTAACTTGACACACATTCTGACATTCTGAAAATGATGTCCGAATGAGTCCACTTATTGGATAAGAATTTGTAAAGTCATTATTATGCGATTCGAAATATTAAAAAAGAAAAATGGAAGAAAATACATTTATTTTGAAAATGTAAGAGTCTACTTGATTGACTGCTTCTTATTGCAAGAAACTGTCTTGTGTTTATCGTTCGAGTTAAGTTTAGTATAAAGCAACCATCTCTAACGCTAGACGGCAGCACTATCTCCGTATGCCTCTTAATGTATTTTTTCGTTGCACGAAATTGCAATGCTGCTCCTACAAATTCAAGCCTAGATAGTTCAAACTTTCAGAGATGAAAGTTCATAACGATTTCGAAAGTTCTAACCGTGTCAACTTTAAATTTTCTTTTCTGTTCATTGTTGAAATTGCTTGATTATTGTTGTGAATATCCAAACCTAACAACGAAGTTTTTTTCAAGAACAAACAAAAAATTGGCACAGATAGAACTATTGAAATGGTTATGACCTTTCTTCTCTAAAAGTTTGATCTCCCTAGGCTTGAATTGGTAGGACCAACGTTGCAATTTAGTGCAACGGGAAAAATACATTAGAGGCATACGGAGACAGTGCTTCCATCTAACGTTAGAAATCGTTGAAGCAACCTTAAATCGTCAGATTCTATCTATTACAAATACCGAACCAAAATTTGATGTACAGATTAAAAAATAAAACCCGTCATGCGCTCTGCTTATCATCACATAAGCAACTTTAAGACGTAATATTTTTTTTTTCCATCAGCTATTTTGTAAAATTTGAGCGTACACTCAGATTCATAGAAAATGACCTATGTGTACGCTTTCCAAGTCATATTAGCTGCACAAAATGACACTACTGAACCAATATTCGAGATGCATTTAAAATCAATGTTGTATGTTTGCTGACTTAGAAAAATTGGTCGTTTTTCTATGAACGTGAGTGTACATTACTAGCTCGAGAGCAATTATCCGATCAGCTGACGCAATGTTTAACACGTTTAGTTCCTGCTTCACTTATTTCGGATGACTGAATTTTCTGCAGTCGACTCACAGTCATAAATAAGAGTTTCTGTAACTACGTTTAAATCAATCCCCGATTTACCCACAATTTTCACAATCCGGGCGGGAGGGAGGTGGACGAGATAAGTGAAAGTTGTTACAATGTTTATATTTTGCGAAGGAATTTTAAGTTTAGTGCAAGATTGCGGAAACTGAAGGGGTGCGCGGAGATACTGGAAAAGAGTGGAAGAATCAATGCTTCTCACCGAAACTCAAGATACTAATTGCAAAGCAATAAGGGTATCAATTATGAGTACCAGCATAGTATTGTATCAAGACTAATAGATTCCATCAACATAAAAAATCAACAAAATTGGCCAAAACTTGCCTCTCAACATAGTACTTAGAAATAAGCAATGTTGGGCACATGGTTCCAATTTGGTCGTACGATATAACTTACAGCTGAGGTTTAAGCAAACCACGAACTTTAGCTCACTGTTCTAACTCTCACTGTTGTCTTAAGCCAAAAATTGATCAAGGCTCAATAACTGAACACTAGATTAATGACAGAAAAGTGACAATTTACATTATGATAAAACCTTCGAAACTCAACCATATACGGGCTAGGGAAGACCAAACCATACATAACTGATACAATCATTTGGTACGAAATTTGTGTAGCTGCTGCACTCATCAGCAGAAATGTTGCAAATGTAAATGGAAGCGGTTTGAGTTTAATTCCCGATGAAGGATAAAAATTAAAGAGAGTTAACATAGCATCATGGCAACAGCTGGAAGAATTAGTTGAAACGAAGTCAACACATTATTGTGCAAAGTGAAGACCGCTCATGAAATAAGGCCTAGATATTCTGATAATCACTTGATAATAAATATCATCTGAGTCTTAGTGGGTTGTTGTCCGAAGATACACGAATACAACTGAAACAGACAAAAAACTAAATGTGACTATATATTTAAAATACACTCTACAACGCCTCATATTACCAAACGTTTCTATGTACTTACGCCATACGATGAATTCTTTGATATCTAATATCTAAGGAAGTCATGAAGGAAACAAAGAATGCCTTTGTAGCATTCACCCAAAATACGCACACAACATGTAAAAACCGTGTCTCCATGTGAAAATGACTGTACCATCCCTAAGTATCACTACACCGGTATATAATATTTTCAATGTGAATAGTACCGAATTGAGTTTTACCATTTCTACTATTCCATAATTTAAACCTAATACTTGCTGGCTTTGTTCATAGCCAAAGAATCAATCAGCATTATGTGATATATCGTCTCTGGTTGAACTATTTCATTGCTAACAGAATCTACGTACAGAAAATGCTAGAAAACGTGATAGCGTTGAGTTTCCTTCGAGAATTGTAATTGGGATATTTCATATTCAAAGAAAAATCCTCATTAACTTGTACACATATTCCATCTACGATTTGCATTACGAGTGGAATATAAAATAAAGTTTTTTGCTTGCCATTTGGTATTACGTTATAATCTATCTTCTTTAAGTATTCTAAGAATTGTGGAGAGCAGCGCTTAAAACCTTGTTTAGTCCAACCCATTATGCAGGTGGAGCCTTCAGGCTTCTACGAAAGCTAAAAAGAGAGACTTCCATTACGAGAAAGAGGTAATCAGTGCAGGGTAACTCGACTGTCCACTATTTGCGAGTTTCCTGATCAGTCTTGGAACATAATATAAATAAATACTATAATGATACAACTTTTAGGACTTGACGAGAAGACGTGATACAACATGTGTACTAGATATGAACTACTCAGTTTCCTCAATATGGTCAGGAGAAAAACTACGGTCCTGGTTTATGGAAAGCGTTTACGGGTAATAAAGATAGGAAGTGTGAAAAGCAAACAAAGGCGAAAGCGACAACGCAAAAAAGGGGGCATTTGCAAGGAAGAAAACAGCTTCCACTGGCCGATAAGTACAGAGTTGGAATAAGATTATAAGTTTTGTAACGGCTCTAGGAAAGTGATGTTGAAAGATTGGAAGCCTTCAAAATATATACCTAGACGAGAATGGAAAACATGATCTGGAGACTAAGAACTTACATTAATACAATACTAGTTATGAGTACATGTTTTGATATAAAGGCAAAAGTTGTTCAGGAAGTCCAGGAAGATTTTCTATAACAAAAAGGGAAGAACGAATCCAACTTTTGAGAACCATTGTCCTAAGCCAATTTATCCTATTTCCTGAATATGAACCTGACTAATCTCCGAAATACCAGACCTATTCCAAACTAGAGTGGTAAAAAGTCCTGTTATACATTTTAGTTTCACTGTCAATACAAAGATTGTAGAATACGAATTGAAAGTATGGTTGAGATCGACCATACTGATAGACTAAGGTTCTGAAAGATTTTTCCCTCACCTATATCAGGCGAATGCCGGTATGGTACCTAGACCATGCTGAAAGGTGTCATCCCTGACATGTGACGGACGTATGCTTCAATGGTCCATAAATGAAGTAAAATACATTAAAATGAGGATGAAGAGAAAAGAGGAAGACGGTTAAAACCAACGGCACAGCAAAAGTCCAGAGACAAAAGGAGAGGACTAAACTTTCCTTGAAAGACCAGCCTCCAGCAGAACTCGAAAAAATCGATTATCAACTCAAATGCACAAATCGTTATTAAAAGTAAATTATATAAAGATACAGCTACCCCCCTGTGCGAAGCGCACGCGTCGTGAACGGCACATGAGGGATGTGGAGATAGCGCCCCACATATTCTCGGCCTACGGCACGAACTGAGGTGGGGGGTCAGTCCCACGCTCGACCGCCTTTACCTCCCAAGGTGCCCAGGAATTACAAATAAAGATAGTTTTCTCTGCTAGGTTGTCGGCAATTTTCAGACTTGTGCAAACCCTCACGCTCACTAATGGTAGGTAACATTACGGCTTAGTAAAATCATGCTCTTTAGTGACAAAGGGAACTCATTGTCTGTCAGAAACATGCCTTACAAAGTATATAAATACATGTCTTATAGTTACATTGACAATATAATAGTGACTGCATACGAAAATAAGCTTCATTTATTGTAGTTGTACGTACGATGACATGTATATTGCTCAACACAGTACAAGAACACCACATCGAAAAGTGGAAAAGATTTAAATTAAAATAAACCACAACGTAGCTGGAAGCGCTGTACTTCAAGAAACGGGCCGGATCTACTGGTGTATATCAAATATTTAATGTATTTACTTACTAGAATAGGTGAGTACTTTCTCTCATTTCTACTAAATGAACGCACACAACAGTTTGAACTTACACATATATACACACAAATAATATATCAACTGGATTTACTCACAGGAAGTACAAAATTACTTTGTCATAGTACTTTTATACTTTCTATGCGGACTTTTTAAGAGATCTGCAAATAAATAAATAAATTAAGACGACGACGAAGACAACAACATTTGGACAATGGGATGAGGTAGGGACAAAATACAAGTTAGTACACACTTCAAAACCTCACCAAGTAAACTACATACCGCACAACTTTCACAAATCCTTACAACCAGTCTCCTAAGAACATAACAGCATTTATTTTAATTTGTGCTTTTTTTCTTCTTTTACCAGTTTAAATGACTAGCAAATTGTTTTATGTAAATAATTACACATCTGTCTTTCTCACCATTTCTCGTAGAGAAATATATTGAAAAATAAACCTGAACATAGGTCCTTTTATTTTTCACTCTTATTTTTTTCTTTCAGTTTTATGTGCTTTGAAATAACTGAGTTTGCTTATTACTAAACTAACTTCTTGCCATCCTAACGCAAAAAGTAACTAGATTTTTTTTCCATGTAGAAAAAAAATATTGACACCATAGAGCCTCAATTTTTAATGATCTTTGTCAGGGTTTTCTATTGATATTTAAGGAGCTCTGAAAATATATATATATATTTATTTTTACTAAAACAACGTGTTCAGACCCACAAAGAATTGATTCACACCACAAATAATGCAAAAGAATTCACCAGAGAGAGAAACGAATTAAACCTTTTAGAATACCATTACAGACTGTTCGTAAAATTTGTCATATATAAGAGTAAATACTTAAATTTGCATATTTGCTAAAAGGAAACTCTGTTTTCCTGAATGAGTGGTCAATCTCACGTGAGTTAGTGTGGTAAAGTGGCTTTATAAAATCAACGCAAGAACTGTGAGACCCTTCAATGACTGACTAACCTTAATTTTACCACCAAATACTTGTCTTCTCAAATTACCAACAGTGCTGAAATAAAATGTTAATATTCTAAGAGCTTTCGTAGTGCAAAACCAAAATCTTTGAGAGACATATCAATATAAATGTGTAAGAAAGTACCAGTATCCTATCACTAAAACTAACTTTTTAAGTGACTAATCAGATTAAGGTCAAAACGGTAAACTTTTACAGGAACAGATCTCACTTCCAACAGCTACTCACTTAATTTCACAGATCTATCTTGAGATTATGAATTGGGATGGGCGTAAGTCATAGTGTTGTTACCGCCCATATACTTCATTCTATCTTTTCTTACTATTAGGTCTGTTCGACAGCCTACAAGGAAGATATCTTTCTAATCATGGAAGGTATCCTTAATGGAAAGACGAAATCTTGGAAGCATAAATAGATTTTCAGTTGTACGTACTTCACAATGAACTCCAAGAATCTTGACTCGTTCCCTTCTGCTAAGAAGGCTTGCGTTCCTTTCATCGTTCCGATGTTCCTTAACCTTTCGCATCCTTTGTATATACAGGATTTATTTATTATTACCAATTAAAAATAATTAAACGTACCTAATCCAACTGTTTTGTTTTTTTGTTGTTTTATTATTTTTTCGTCATCGTAAAACACCAACGCATGTGAGAAAATTGCAATGTTGATCGCGTGTAGATAAATAGTGTGGGTTATAATGTCACGGTTTAAATGGATTCCACACGTTATTGTCCAGATAGGCAGGTGGGGGTAGTAAATGCGACACTTCGTTCTTAGTTCCTTTTAACTGGAGAAGAGCGTTCATCACTCCAGGTAGTAACCACCAGAGCAATGTAAATCTTTAACACAATATCGACATCAGGAACCGTAAGACGATACAACCTCAATTCGTATATGAACTATAAGATTCGTTCAGAAACAACAACAACAACAAAGTATTGGGTTCAAATTTTGTCCGGATTATACTCGATTAATATTCTTATTTTCCCCCCAGTTCTCTTAGACAAAACAGAATTGTATTTTTTAAGACAAAGAGACCTCCCCTTTCACATCTTCGTAGCATACTATTGAAATCTAGACCGAAACACGTCTGTGACAATGCTGACATGGAAAGAAAAAGGATGAGAAAACGAAAGTTCAACAATGAATGAACAAATCACTTTTTAGCACAATTCTCCCTTACCATGTGCGTTTTATATGAGATTCCTTCAATTCATGGGCACCCGAAAAGCTTAGCCCTCTTTTAATTTAACTTTACTTGTCCGCCTGTAGCGCGGCTAACGCCTCACCCACAACAATTACAGATAAGCTTATTTCTTATCTGTGTTCAGCGACCTGAAGTTATTGTGCTTGGTAACTGAAAGCAGCTGGTACTTTTCATGAGTTTACGCTAACCCCTCAATGAAAGTAGGTAGAGAAACTGATTTCAGATTTGTTCAGTAACTTCAATCAATTGGTCAGTTTTTAATCTAGTTATTCTAAAGCTGATATTCTTGGTGAAACGCTGTCGTCTGGTCTGCCTTCAGTTTATAAACGTCTTTGTGTTTGTTTACATTGTATATAGTTTGGACAGACATAAACGGGCGGGTCTTTGTTTTAGGCACCATCCCGGCATTCCTCTCGTGAAACAGAAATATCCTCAGTCAAGATGCGGGGCAGCACGACAGATTCTTTTTCATTAGTTTCAAAATGTAATCAATGATTGCAAAACTGAGATGTATTTTCGTCACTTGGGCTCAATAAACAAGTAAAAATTGTAAATCAAATCTGGAAACGCTTGGAAGATAAGGTGTAGAAAGAAACCTACAGATCCGTGTGTATCACTCAGATCTAGCGTAGCGTTCCCATCAGAAGCACAGTTTTCATTAACAGTGAACTGCTTTCCAAACTCATGACTACCACAACAACCTGAGTTGCGTGCAATCAATCTTTGCTCCTAAAACAATTCCCTCTTTCAAAATTTGACAATTTTTCGTAACTCTTATATATAACATTTTGTCGAAACAGTGATGAAAAAAAAAAATCAAAGTGACCTTCTCAACCTGTTTTAGAACTACAATATATAACAATAAACGTATTAAGTATAGCTACAATTTTATTGGCACAGGAATAAAAAAAAAAAGAAAAGTAGAACTTATGAGTGGTATGACGCCAACAGAAAACAAAACATAAGAACTCATCCAATAAAATTATTTTGATAACGCAAAAAAAAAAAATCAAAAAAATAATACATTATTCATGTGCCTTTTAAGGCATATACTTTCAGCTGCAAATTACTTTTTAATTCAAGGGAATGTTTAACATATCACATTATTAGAATATGTGAATTCATTTCAAAACACATCAGACAACAAGATATAACCACAAAAAGCTTGGAACAAACACAAAATGCTCGTTACGTAATATTATTGAGAAAAACAAAACAAACACGCATAAGCCTACATCATGAATTGGTAGAACAAATGCTCAAAAAAGGCAAAAAAAAAATAACATGTTGCCCACATCGAAAAAACATAAATTTGAGTATTACTGGTTTTGAATGATGAGAGCTTTGAACAATAATTAAATATCAAAGAAATCTTTTAGTTATGATCATAACTAAAAACAATACTAAATAAAAGCATCAGAACAATATGTTCTCAATTATTTTCAACATACGCGGCTGTTCTTTGGAATTAACTCCTCATCCAAATCTATCACAATATTATTTTCTTTACTTGTACTTGGGATGAAGCGTACGTGTATAATTATTTATACACTCAACTGCAATATGCAGATTACTCATTAACTGAAACTGTAGAATTCAATTGAGGCTCTACAGTGCGAAAGAATTTTTCTTTCTTAAGTCTTATTTAAATTTAGTTATCTTTGGTATCAACATGAGCAGTACAAAGCAAAGCTGCACTTTTATTTCTCTTTCAATTTATAATCACCCTTTTTGTTGAGAATTTCTGCATTTGTTTCTTACATATATACATATAAATTATGTTCTCTTTTTATTAAATATTTTTTTTTTCTTTCTTTTTAAATGGTAACACGTGTCAGATCTATTCGTCCACAGCAAACACGTAGAGTTTCACTTTTGTGAGATCCTGTGCTCCAAACCAAAATGAAAACGCACATTTCTTTTCTTTTTTTTAAAAAAAAAACAAAAAAAAACTGAAAATATAAATATATATATCTGCCTTACTGAAAAACCAAGCCATTCGGTGTCATGATATTTCTCCTCTTTAATTGTGAATTGCCGTGTAAAGATTGACCTATATCTTCTTGTTCATCTGAAATACAAGAAAGTATAAACAAGAATATTAGTAATTAC
>JAGDQP010023046.1:14596-29672 GCA_022664845.1 Lepisma saccharinum | reverse complement strand
TATGAGCGATATGATTACTCTTGTTTAAATATGCTTCCATCTCTCTCTCTCTCTCTCTCTCGTTCTTTCTCTGTTAAATCTATTCGATCGATCCTTATTCTCTTATTCTGTGTTAGTAATTTAAGTTATAGCTTGAGAGATTGAGTATTCTCTAATTTGGATATCCTAAATTAATTATTAACGTGAATGTTATTATTTGTATGTAACGCAAGAAAAGAACACTATTGTAAATCCCCCTTTACGAATTCCCTTAAATGGATTGAGAGCTTCACCTCACGAAGTTCGTTCTACATTATAATTATGAAAGTTCATTGTCAAAATAATTCCAAAGTCCTCAAGATAGCTTTTTTACCTTTATTTATTTGTTATTGTTCTATTCTTATTTGTTAAAAAAAAGTCATTGAAAATAAATCTTTTCTCGAAATCCATTCAGAATTGGAAATATAAAGGTATCCTCACACCTAGACTAATCAGTTTTCTCTTTGGGAAATTTCAAGGATTGATGTTAGGAGGCCGAGATGGCAAGCTGTAAAATATTAATTTTAGTTTTCAGCAAGGTTTCCTTTGTTACGTTATTTCTTTAGGACGTCATAAGAACTACCAGACGTTTTACCACAAGAACTACCAAATTGCTCTACCTCTTATCTACAGCCACAAAGCACCAAATAAGCTAGGAGTATTCCATTTTATTCCCCAATATTCGTAGTATATCTCAGAAAATTTGGGATCAACTAAGGATATTCGTAGGATATTCCCGTGAGATTATTCTTAGTCGCAATTTCTAGAATATGCTTCGAATGTTCTGTGAATATCCCGAAGAGTAGATAATAGAGCTCTATCTCTGATAATAGAACTCTCAGGTTTGACTTGTATTCTGCCAGAATAGTATGTTTTGCTTATATTAAAACAATATCCGGTAATATGCCATTTATATTCCCAATATTCGTAGAATATCCCAGAATATTCTGGATCAACTAAGGATATTCCTTGAACATTCTCGTGTATTAGTCGCATTTTTTTTTAATATACTGAGAATATTCCCGAGGAGTAGATAATATAAAGGAATATTCCATTTACATCCCCAATATTCGTTTAATATCCCAGAATATTTGGTATCAACTCAGGATATTCCTAGGATATTTCCGTGAGAATATTCTTAGTCGCAATTTCTAGAATATGCTGCGAATATTCTGAGAATATCCCAAAAGAGTAGATAATAGAGCCTTATCTTGGATAATAGAACTCTCAGGTTTGACTTGTATTCTTTCAGAATAGCATGTTTTGCTTATGTTTAAACAATATCCAGTGATATTCCATTTACATCACCAATATTCGTAGAATATCCCTGAATATTTTGGATTCAATAAGAATATTCCCGTGAGAATATTCTTAGTTGCAATTTTTAGAATATCCTGAGAATATTCGTAAAATATATCAAAACAGCACTCCTTCTTTGGTTATAGAACTCTCTGTTTTGACTTGTATACTGCCAGAATAGTGTTTTACTTATGTTAAACAAATATCCACTAATATTCCCTTTACATCTCCAATATTTATAGAATATCCCAGAATATTGGGGATCAACTAGCGATATTCCTAGGATATACTCCTGAGAATATTCGTAGTCGCTATTACCAGAACATCCTGAGAATATTATGAGAATATCTCAAAAGAAAATTTCTTCATTGATTATAGAACTCTCCGTTTTGACTTCTATTCTGCCAAAATAGCGTGTTTTGTTTATGCTAATACCATAACCATTAATAATCAATTTACATCCCCAATATTCGTAGAATATTGCAGAATATTTGGGATCAACTAAGGATATTCCTAGGATATCATCAGAATATTCTTCATTGAAATTTTCGGAATATTCTGGGAATATTCCAAAAGTGTGTTCATATTTGACACTTCAACAGTTGCTTTAGACTTGGGTTCGGTCATAATAATATGTATTACAGATGCTAATCCTGTGCTCAGTAATATTCCATTTAGATCCCCAATATGCGTAGGATATCCCAGAACATCTGGAATCAAGTTAGGATATTACTAGGATATTGTCAAAAGAATATTAATAGGATATTGCAATAGAATTTTCGGGATATCCCTAGAATATTCTGAGGATATCCGAAAAGGATATTGTCTTTTAACGTTCGAAGTTAATTCTTGCAGAATAATTTATTTTAGTTACTTTTAAACTTTACATCATTAATATCCTGTTTAGATCCTCAATATGCGTTGCATACCCCAGAACATTCCAGATCAAATAAGGATATTCCTAGAATATACTTATGAGAATTTAGAAAGAATGTTCAAGGTTATTATATATCCTACATGCTATAGCGGTGCAGCGAAACACCTGGATGCAAATTACAGTGCAGTTACACTTTTAAATCTACTGATAGGAATTCAAGCGTGGAATATTAAACTATATTTTTTCGTATCTATAAATTTCGTTTCGTATTATCTTTACAAGTTTGAGAATCTATTGAAATACCAATTTCTTGAAAGTCTTGTGTGTAGACAATTTGACTACGCAGTATAGTCGTTTTTAACTTCCGATTTTTGAAAGTATGTGAACGTGTTTTTATTATTGTGCTACCTGAAGAAGAATAAAAATAATCGTTGTGGTTTTCATCGGTAAGTATTTATTAGTTAGTTAGATAAATATTAGGTGTAAAAATATTATAGGCCCTAATTGTACCGGTACTAAATTAGTTTAGAATTAAGTTATTACATCACTGTGAGGAATCGCTTACTATCAATGTCTACTGGAATTATACAGTCAATATCTGAAACTCTTACTCACGAATTAGTTTGGTATGTAAGGTGCTTTATAAATGTACAAGCGGTACCGTTTGTGGTTTATGTTATGTTAATTCTAAAAACAGTATGAAATGAAAATATGCAAGGGTATACTTAAACAGACGCACTTCTAAGGTACTAGCAAAGCACTTTTGCATGCTACATACGAGGTGATAATTTCTTGCCAGGGTAGGTTTTGTAGTATTTTTTCCATAATATGGTGTCAAAATTAACTTGCACCTCTGTACATGGCATTGAACATTAATTTGGTATTTTGTTTAATATTTTTCACGTTAAGAAAGCTGAGAATAGCTTAAATTAGTTTAGGATAGGTTAAATACCTTAGGATAGATATCGGCAAAACTAGGTTAGTTCGATCGTACTTATCCTGAAATGGTCTTGTACAATTTGTCTTTTATGCCATCACCAGGGATATGCCATCGCTTTTGTACGTATTTCATGAGCCTTGTATTCTGTACCTTTTCATACTTGATGCAATCTAACCTAACCAGCTAACATAGCATATCGTATCTGTGGGCCCAAAATAAATTAAAAAATGAGTTAAGAGCACAAGGGACTGGGTTCTGCGCGGAACTGGGTTTATGAATTGAAAGTCCCTGGACCGCGGTGGCTCAGTGGTTGAACGTTTTGCTCTGGTACTTGGGGACCTCGGTTCGATACTAGCTCATTCCATGTAGGCTTTGTGATGGACAAACATCTTCTGCGTGGGTTTTCTCGGGGTTCTCCCATTTCCTCCCACTTTCTTCATTCCACCAATTCACCCATAATCATCCATACTGCCTGGTGCAAAGTCCCCTAAATGCCTTAAATGAAATTACAATTCGAAAGTTCCTGGCCTGGTAAACTATTAGTTTTTGTCATTCCCTCCTATCAGAAGTTCATGGCATCCTTTTGATGGTGACTTCGGTTTAAGTTTATTTCAATCAATTGTGTCCCCTCCGGGGATCAACACGGACCCTTCTCATTAAAATATACAAGGTGTAAACATCCTTTCGGACATCGTTTGCAAGGCGCGTTAAAGCACTTTGGTAAACTTTATTTTATATGTGCCAGTCTAGTAACTTTCGACTTCGGACCGTCACAATTCGACCTCTTAACCCTAGTTAAAATCCACAAATATCCATGCCTCTGCCGGGACTCGAACCCGTGACCTTCGAGTCGTTGGCCTAAAGCCTTATACCGTACGCGCAAAGCGCATATAATAGGGATACCTTTTACTTTCAATTCTGTCAGCTATCGAGCCATATGTGTATGGTCTACACCAGATTTCCTTGTAAGTAATTAATACAGGCACTTCTAGAAACACAGCGAGACCAAACAATCTAAAAAGTGTTACGAAGGGGCAAATGCCAGCATTATTTCATTAAATACGTGCTCGAGTTGTTCACTAGATGCAAACATGGCGGCATGTAGAGGAATACTAATAGCATTACTTCGTGTTATGACTGACACGTATTTTGCTACAAAAATCTCGGACTCAATGTGGAACGACCTATAGCGAGTCAAGACGGGTAAGATAAAGTCAGATTAAATTTCTTTTTCGTTATATGCAATGCCCATCGCCTTTAAAACTCATATCATATGCTCTACCTAAACACCGAAGTTCCCCCCCCCAAAAAAAATAGTCCCAGGTACTTTTAGCTCTTTCACCTTTATTTGACACTTCCACCTTTGTTGTTTTTTTTTGTTTGTTTGTTTTTTCCATTTTGGGGGAAACCGTAAGTAAAGTTTACCCCAAAGTAGTCCTAATTTGCTAATGAGTATGTCCTTTTATAATTTGAAGAAATCCAACTTCAAAATAGCCTAATCTGGTGCGGTTTAATCTAACCTAACTTTCACTAGCCTGTCGCACTAACGCAACAAATAATGAAAAATGAAAAAAGTACGAAACTAAAAGAAAAGATTCTACTAGAAAGGCACTCTTAACCATGGTCTAGAGTCGCTCTAATTAATGGAAAGTTAGTATATTCTTCTAATATAATTGTTATTTGGCCCTGATATAAACTTGCCAGAGGCCGTAAATAGTTCAAATTGAAGAATAACTATGAATAATACATACCCGGACCGCCCTAGCCGAGCTGGTCTACCGGTTCCCGCAAGATCACCGAAGTCAAGCAGCTCTGGGTCTGGTCATTGCTTGGACGGGTGACCGTTGCAGTACTCCAGACGGTGTTGCCTGTGCGGCGTCCACCCAGCGTCGTGAGGCCAATTGGAAAGCTACCTGAATAAAGAGGTAGCGATCACAGTTGAGAGCTTCGGTTCTCCTCTCCCAACGCGTCTGGTCAGCGTGGGAGCAGTAGACCACCTCCTCCCTCCGGGAGAGGCCTCATCCACATATGGCTGTGTATTATATATATATATATTATTTAAAGCGTGCATACTAAGCATACTAGCATTTAAAGAGTGCATACTACAACGAATAATAACAAGGCTTCGGGTGTATGAAAAATAATGAAATGGCCAGCAAACGTGCAAAATGTGCTTTGTAATTAGGGGTCATTCAAGTATTGCATAAGCATTCAAGTTGGAACTGGTTTCAAATTTAGTTTATTTTTGCTGACCATGAGCAAGAGGGAATCAGATCAATATTGACGTAAGATTAGTTCACAATGTATTAGTATATTTTAGGATTTGAACTTGTTTTTTTGGACAACGAAACCACGATTAGAAATTTGACAAGTAATGCGTATGCATAATGGGAAAAGTGCCGGGTATCTTCTTATTGTGGTTTACAGAGGGAGGGCTTCTAAAGAAATTAACGTGCTTACGTAATACTGGAACGATCTCTTATAGACAGCAAAATCTGAGCTATAATATGGCTGAAAAAATCTTGCTAGAGTGAAACTGATCAATAATTGATCAGTATGCTGTAGCCGTATTAACATCAGTAAATATATAAATTATTTATATATTTACTGACGTTTGACGTTAATATGGCTAAAGCAATTGCTATTTTTATCGCTAAATTCTAAGGAAGTAATTTACAAACGCAAAGAAAGTTATACACCAGTCGGCGGGGAGGGGTGGTGGTAAACAAAGTGATACATTCTAATAACTGTCTGATGTGCGTAATTATTGTCTGAACAAAAGAAAGTTTCTAATGTACTGTTAGAAGAGCTTGGCGTTAAAGAACAGAGGATTGAGGTTTTCTTACTGTTATCATTGCTGTTTGTACCTCCTCCTCCAATTATATTATTTCTTCTTAGTCAACAACGCAGTCTAGCGCTTTATTGAAAGTATTGCCTACGTACAGAAAAACTGACTTCAGATTTTAAAACGGAGTTCTCGATTTACCGAGTCGTTTATTATCTGGTAACGATTGGTAGAGTGTCTGTTTAATGGACGTATCATGTATTTTCATTTATCCTTCTCCTTCACTTCCGATACACATAATAATGTGCAATTTGTTGCTACATTTAGAAAGTCATTATATGGACTCTATAGGCAGCTCAGCCTAATACCTAAGCCTCTCACATAGAGAGATGATGTCCCTCGGCGAGGCTCATTTTTGGGCTAGTGTTTTAAAAAGACCGGAAAAATTGAACGCTAGAAAGAAACAGGAAAAACGTTTTCGTGCCACTTCTGAAAAAAAAGTTTTTTTATTTCGGAGCAGCTAGCATTATTTGATCATTAATAAATAGTTAAATGCTAGTTTTGGGTACAGATATACATTTACAATAATAAAATCTGTATTAGGACTCGCAGAAACAATACTGCGTTCCGTAAATGTGTATTCAATCTATTTCAGCTTGCAGCCAATATCATATACTGCATTGGAATGGTTCAATCTAATTGCAACGAAAAAGTTCTTGCTCCATCTTAATAACATCGCTAATCATAAACTTTTAAATATATACAAAAATCCAAGAATAGACGTGCTTTATGAAAGACGTAAGTACTTTCTTAAAAATATGATAAACCAGTTCGAAATTTCAAGTTTCAGGGCGAAGCAGATCTAGTATATGAAAGCTACTAATAACTTATTTTGTAAGTTACTATTACTTTTTAGTCCAAGAAAATAATTCTCGTATTAAATACAATGCTTTCTGAATACTTTTGGAGCTCTTTTGTATGAGGAAAAAATATAAGAGCGTCATCTTAAATGGATTGCAAAGAACTGGGTGTTATAGAAACATGAGTCGTGGTTAAGCAACTTATTTTATACTACTGTGAATATTATAACGAATATATTTTGTGTATGAAACTCCATTTTATTTGCTGTATTCTGTCATTCTTTTCATTGCCCCAATATTCGAGAAAATAAATGTATTCCTATCTCTTTTCTATTATAAAATAAATAACTATCACTTTATTATTATTGTGTAGTGAAATGCCAACCGGAACTTCATTATAATCAACAATATTTACACTAGCTGTTAAGGCCAGAATCCGGAGCAGAGAGGCAAAAAGCATAATGGGTGTGTCCGACAAATCTTTCTTAAGCTGTTACCGCGCGTACAGTCATTTTATCCCTCTTTTAAATCTTTGATAATTTAAGAATCGTTAAGAAGTTGTAAGAGCCTTGAAATACATTACATTCGCTAAATGAGTAACTGAAGTTGGTGAAGAACACAAAATATCTGCTAAGTTGTGAATATTCGTCATGAAAAGGCAATAAGAAAAATCATTAAACCGGTTGTTTTTTTTGCCTCGTGGGAAATAATTTTTCCTAGTTTCTTTTTACAAAAAAAGGGGGGGTTCTTTCCAGCTTTTAAAACACTATATTAGGCTGATATTAGAAATGGACGTAATTCGAAGTAGCATACTGCCATTCGCTTTCTAAAATAACAAAATCCTCTAAAACCTCAGTCAGAAACTGCATACGTCCCTAGTGCCGATGCGAAATTACGACCGTAACTACCAGCCGAAATTACTGACTCCCGGTGGTCTAATGGTTACCACGGTCACTTCCTGTGCACATCACCACGAGTTTAAATGTGGCGAGGATCATTGGTCGGAGTGGTCCACTTACTGTATGTCCCGCCCTTAGAATCTCACAAACTCATATAAGACATTAATGACATTCGAACACTCAACCTTTCTTTATAAGACGTATCCTATAATAATTTACTCTACTTTTGGATGCTTTTTCTTAGTAGTTGCATTTTCCTTTGTGGTTAGTACAATAGAATAATGTACACAATTATCTGTTGTTATTGAATTATACTATTGTTAGTATTTATTGTAGAAAGACACATATGTGTTTTTCTTTCGATGTAATTAGTAGTTATTTCTTGTTTGCCGGTACATACACACAGAGCCTCTCTTCTCATTATGCCAAAAAGAAGAAAACATATCATGATATGGTATCGAAACATTTACGAAGAATTTGGAAGCATGGGTTTCCATTTCGAACTGGAGAAGTTAAATGTAAGTGATACTACTAAGTTAAATTATTGTTCACTTAATCTCGGTAGCAAAACATATTTTGAGACAAACAAATTTGTATCTAGTGGTGTTCCTGTGATCAACTTTAATTCTGTAATACATATAAAGCTGCTTATGCCAGATCAAAAGAATGAGGTTCACTCGCTATTAATCGTCCCGACCAAAATTCTCTTCATACTTTCTCTGTATTACATTTTGCTCTTAAACCATCCGACAAAGTGCAGTATTCCAATCAATATTTTGCTGGGGAAACTTTTCCGGTGTATTGCCATAACGTAATTTATGGAATGAGTTAAAGCAGCGGTACTTCGCTGACTTAACATCGGCAATGGGTAGGTACGCGAGTTCGAACCCTGTGGCCGACTATCCTGACTGAGGTTTCCGAGGGGTTCCATCGGTTTTACCAGGCAAAAACCAGGATGGTACCATAAATAATGTCCTAGCCGCAAACTTCCCCATCCCAGTTCGAACCAAAGATGCCAAAAGGCCATAAAAAGATCAGAGTGAAAGCTTGAAGTATAATATGTATTACAGTGATTGCTTTTGTGCCAAAATATGGTATGTTTCAGGACTTACCAAATCTCGATCTTAATCGACTGGTAGCTCCCAGTGATATTTACGGTTACTCGCGAAAGGTTAGCTACACAGCACATAAGGGATCGCGGCTATACAGTTAGTTAGCACTTTTCTCCTGAGTTCACGTTATCTGTGAGTCTCTGCTGTTTCTTACTTTTATAACTATGATCGAGAACGTAAAAGTAGTACCTTTCACAAATTTGAAACACTCAAACTGCCTGTTCCTAAGATAAACCTTGCATTTCCACATCTAGAGTTAAAAAACATCCTAGTTTGACATATCAAAGCCCCAAGATTTCACTAGATCCGAACACGGTTCATCATGTGCGCTAGAAGACGTTTCACTAGATCTACCATAGAAAGGAGTAAGAAGAAAGTAAAAGAAAGACTGAGCTGTGGTCTAAGTACACAAGCTCATTTAGGAGTTTGTAAAGCCTTGTACTGTCCATGCACTTTTTATAATGACAATATGAAAATAAAAGCCATTTAAACACATTGGTTAAATGGCCTTACAGTCATTATGTATCAAATTACGGGTTGACTTTTCGACTTAAACGGAAATTTATTGAGTTGCTAAGTGATTGGCCCTCCCGTTGGTTTCGAGGTCAATTAAATGTACATTTGTACAATTTTATTCTAAAATTTCATCATTTATGGGATTGATTTTTAATATTGTCACAAAATTTTCTTTGTCCTAAGGAACACTCTTGCCAAATTTAAAGTTTGTAAGTTTAGCAGTTTTTGACTTCCCATATTTCTTTCCTTAAGGCCTCATCCCCCAGGGGTGTCGAATCGAAAAGCTAAGAGAGCTGTTACTAATATTTTGAAACGAAGAATTTTCGTGCCGAATATTGTTTCTAGCTCAAATGGTTTCCGAGTTACACCCACCCCAGTCTGTTTCAATGAATTTCTGGTTTGTAACCATCTAAATTGCAATTAAAATTTCTAACCTATTTATTTAATTCACATTATTGCTCGAAATTAAGGAAGTTAACAATTTATTTATTTTATTGTTATTAACAATGAATTCAATATTTATTCGCGTGTTTTGGGGCTACTTAAGCGAATATTTGCAAATTTTAGATTTTGCACGAAATTTGGACGTGACCACGAATCTTCATGACGAAGTTCAGCATTCTAGGTCAACGGGAAGTGCCTTAAAACCTCCTGGATGGAAAGACAAAGAAATTAGGAATTCTATAGTTATGTAGATTACAATCAAGGTTTTAAGCGTAAGTTCAAAATATTTTCGAAGTGCTCCGTGCAGTTTCAAATATTCGTGTGCAAGTCTTAGTTTCTTAAAAAGAAAAGAATTGAAACACCGATGACTCAGAAAGGAACAAAACTAGAAATCCCTATCAACTCTTTTTGTAACTAAATTAAATCACTTAACTTTCTTGCAAGGACAAATTTAAAAAAATAGTGCAGTGGTAAAATTTATTGAAAATTTTGTTGACGTTATGAGAGTATAAATTAATGTTTTGTTGGCTTGGTGTTAAAGTTTGGTGAGGGAATTGTTTCAAATAAGAAATGAGGCTTGTATTGACTCACACTGTGTAATATGCTTTAGGTATATTTGAAGTTTTTTTTTTCTTATTTGAGTTTCACTTTCGCTAAAGACAACATCAATTTAAGGAATTTTCGAGATATTATCTTATACGGTGAAACACTGAAAATTTTCAAAATTTTTGGGAAAACCGTTTTCCTTCTTAAATTCAACCTTGTAGCGTAGTTTGAAGTATGGGGAAGGGGGAGGCGGGAAACGCCGTTACCTTTTTCAAATTTTGGAATTAGCATTCTAAAATACCTGTTTATTATTGAGCCACATTATTGTCTATTTAAATGACACACACACCACAACATGCAAGCTTTATCTTGCTTTTTCTGACCCACTTCGAGCATTTCCTTATAGATTAGTTACCTATTTTGTATACAATGAAAGCTCTCTAGCTTTCCTATTTTCGGAGATATAAGTTATGACAATAAGATACAAGTTATTACAATAACTATTGGACACTTGCACGAGTGTATGTCATGAGTCGTGAACCACGCTGCCTACGATAGAAATATTTTGCGCCTACACTTACAATTCTGTTCCAACAACATGAAAAGACATTTTCATTTTATTCTGATGCTTTTGTGTGAAATGTACGTTTCTCTCCCCTTCTGGTAAATTGAACTTGATCCTGAAATGAGGGCCCTGGTGCAGAAATTTTGTAAATCAGAAATGCATTTTTTATGCTTTTGTGTTTTTTTTTTTTAGATTGAGATGCATGTAAACAGCAAAGATATTATATGCCAAAATATCACCATAAGTGCATTCAATGGTTTTGTTCTAACTAATACTGGCTTGACCACGTACCTGTAACTTTTATTTCTTTAAGACATTTTGTAGTGTGGGTTACACCATTTCTGCACCGAGCCCCTCAAATGCATCAAACAATGGATTTATTGTAATTGGAAAGTATGCATAGTCAAGTGTTCATTAATTGCTATATATTAATTTGTATGCAGAAGATTGTGTTTGAACTATTGTTTTTGTTTATTAATTTTATTCCTCAGAATTTTCACTAATTTCATTTCTCAGAATATTTTTGTGAATAAGTAATTATTTTTCTTTCTTTTTTCTTTCAGGATATGCACTGGGACAAATGAAGAGATTTAAAATTTGTAGAAACAAAAATATAAAGAACTGAAGAGAAAAAAATGTACAAGCAAAGATGTAAAGATCTTTTAAATGGAAGGAGATTCAACAAGTCTAAAGAAAGTGTCATTTGTGTATTGCTCCCGGAAATTTTTGATATAATATTCTACGTGTATTCAAGACATGTCTCAAATATTCTTGTAGCTATATGGAGCGAGTATAGAATGTTTTGCGCTTACCTATAACTTCTTATGAATATTCTCGATACACCCTACGATATTCTGGCTTCTGGCTTGAGCAGCCTTTGGCTGAACATCGTCATTACTATTGTCCTTATTATAGCTTATATATCTGTGTAAATATGCGTAGAATATTTTTACAATGGGTAGGTAACATCCAAAAACAGAAGCGTCCCATTAGGCAAATGTTTCAGAAGTAGAAAAAAAAATGTTCTTTGGAGAAGCTCTAACCTGTGTGATACTAACTGATGTAAATTGAAGTATGAATCTTTCAGTGGACTTTATTCAATTCGTTTCATGAACTATTTGAAAAGAGAAATGCAAGTAAACTTTGTACATTTGCGGTGTGAGCTTCTGGACTTGTGGCGTTTTGAACGTTACCTCCTCATATGTCCAACGCTACAGAGCAACAATATCCATAACACATTCTTGGTAAATGATGTCTTGAGTATTCATTGTATGTTTTGTAGGTTTATAATTCGAAATTTACCTTATAGTATGTAGGCAACTTTGGCTCAGGCATTGGGAAGATGTGGGAAAGCAGTCGATCAGAGCTTTTTTTGAAACATCTCTACATTAGCCTAGTGTGACCTAGGACAGTTTAGATTAACAAGTGCAGTCCATGGCTGGCCACTGGGATTGATCCAAACGGACAGCTATTCTGACTGAATATTGTAAGACTTGTCCTCAGTCACATCAGGCTGATGTCAGGATGGTATTTTCAAAATAAGCCCTGAACCACTAATTTCCCATATTCTTGCCCTATCCCGGCCTGAGCCAAAGTTGCTCTCTAAATAATTTTCGAATCTTAAAAACCCAAATATTTGGAACATAGTCTCAGAATATCCTACGTAGACTTTTAAAGACCATCGTAGAATAATTGGCTACGGATATTCCTACAATATATTAAACGTATTCCTAGAATATCCTACGAATATTCCTATAATAGCCTAAGTATATTCTCAGAATATCCTACATATATCCCTAGAATATCCTAAAAATATTCCTAGCATATGCCTAGAATACCCTATGTATATTCTTAGAATATCCTACGCATATTCCTAGAATATCCTAAACATATTCCTAGCATATTCGTAGAATATCCTACGAATATTCCTAGCATACCCTAAGCATATTTCTAGAATATCCTAAACTTATTCCTAACAGATCCGTAGAATATTCCTAGACTATCCTAAACATATTTCTAGCATATCCGTAGAATATTCCTAGGATATCCTATGTATATTCTTAGAATATCCTACGAATGTTCCTAGGATATTCTCAGAATATTCTAGCGATATCCTTAAGTCCTTTAAGAATATTGGTAGAATGTTCTAGGCATATTAATAGGATATGCCTAGCATATTCCCAGGAATATTCCTAGGATATGCGCTTATCCCGAACATTCAGATAGGGATCACTAGAATATCCTAGAGATATTGCAATATCACCAAAAAGATATTCGTAGGATATTCTAGGGATATAGCTGTGCTATGTGGGCATTGCTCTATTCTTTTAAAATAAATTATCTCTACCCTAGAATTACATTAGTGCTACCTCTAAATAACATAAACTCTCATTTAAATTCTACAAAAACAAACATATTTAATGTAGGCCAGCTGTAAAATAATAATCTTATTTTGAGGAAGAGAACCTTTATTATAATAATAGACAAAACATTTTTAACTGCCATAATGTACGATATATATGTGGATGGATGAACATTTTCCTACTGTCATTATAGACTTTGTTTATACTGTTATAGGACATATATCATTACACAAATACACAATGAAAGTTTTTACAAATATTAACGTCAATATGACTTATTGACACCTACGACTTTCAAGCCTAATAGTGGCGAAGATTGGCCACAGATATGTATTTATCTGGTGGAATTGTGTTTTAATCCTTATTGCTCCATAAAATATTCATCCACATTTATAACATTAAATATTGGATCGAATTTGAAAAAGTAGGGAACACGACAGTCGGATCACTGTGTTGCCTGCGGGAAAACAAAAACACGTCATCATAAATTAATTGAATGTCCGAATAAAAGTGATATTTGGACTAAATTCAAAACTATATTTGGAAGAATCGTGCGTAGTGATACTAAATATTTGCTACTTGATATTTGCTACTTGTAGCCCCTATTACAGCATTTTTCCACTAGCTTAGCACAAATTTAATATGTGACTAATTACTTTAACTTTATGTATGTTAAAAGTTGATACAGAAGTGAATGTAGAAGACTTGTCTATCCAACAAGTGTTATTAAACTATTAGACTATCGTGAATCACTATATAAAGTTAAATTTTGTACGTTATTATCTTGTTTTATATTAGTATCTCTTGCTTTATTCTTTTAGAAGCAATTTTATTAATTGTTATCATATAGTTGTGTCCTGAATATTGGTAACATTTATCCATCCTTTTCAGATTGAATAATTAAAAATCAAAAAAGATAATGGAATAGTGGGCGAAAATAAGATGGTATCTGAGGTCATTGGATCGAGTCCCTTTATATTACCATTAACTTTTTCTCAGTTTCATTTTGCGTATAATAGGTGTAAAATGTCAACTTTACACAAATTATTTAAATTGACTTCCAAAACTTTGATAAAATGAGAAGCGCACAATAATACGATAGCCTGACAATTTTAACACTAGAAACTACGTAAGTGAAGGATCAATCCAACGACATGTACGTTAATATGTCTAGCCGTCGAGTTCAATCCAGATCCGCCGATGAGAAACAAGTAAGTATAAGATGAGAAACTACTGTCGTTAATGCAAATATGTATTATGTATTACTTTAATATTGTTATTATTATTATTATTAGCGTCCCTTCATAAATGTCAGTGAATATTGAGATATATACTGTTTGTCCTGTCTGTTTATTCACACCCACATTAAATCTCAGCATGTATACGTCTAACAGAGATAAACTATACACCATTGGAAGTCTATTAGTCTGAAACCGGTGGGATAAATGTGACTAAATCTAATACTGAATCTTTTTTCTTTTTAACTTGTTTAGTTTTCTCCATTGCTCCTACATATTTTCATATTGGTCTGAGGCTCCGATGCCTAAACGCGTTAACAAAAGTTCAAATCCAATGTATGTTCATATGGACTTTAATCAAGTAGTTGTTGATCCACGGTCTCTTCTGGGGCGTACTCAAGAAGATTTTACTGGCCCAAAAATATCGAAAGCATCAGTAATCAAGCATGTAAGAAACGCAAACATTTTAAATGTCTGATATGTTATTGATTTGTAGAAAGAAAGATACGAACAGTATTCAACAAATTTCACTCACTAAAATGCTTATATGTGCCCTTTGTTACAAGAACTCGTGGTGCTTTATTTGGTGTTGCATGCAATGTAGGTTATGTGAA
>JAGDQP010023046.1:0-14196 GCA_022664845.1 Lepisma saccharinum | reverse complement strand
TTTTGAATTTTTCTTGAACATGGCTCAACTGCTGACAGTACAGTTGCATTGATGCTCTGACCAGCTGGTAGCAGTTCCCGATGCACGATGCCGCGACCACTCCACCAAACACACAGGAGGACCTTCTTCTGGTGCAGTGCTTGTTTCGGCTGTTTTGGAACCGGTTCATGGGATGTTAACCAATGATGACGGTGCCGTGGAGCTTCGTACAGGACCCACTTCTCATCACATGTCAATACCCTGTCCAGAAATGGTTTCTCCCTCAGACGAGACAGCAAAGAAACACAGGTGTCTGATCGCGTTGACTTCTTGCCTGGAGTCAAATCATGTAGGACCCATCGACCCAACTTTTAGTGCTTCCCAAGTTGATGGAGGTGCTGCCGAATGGTTTCTCCACTCACATTGAATTGTAGTCCCATTTCCTCACATGTCTGGCCACTATTCGCCTAAAGTGCTGCCTGAAGATCTTCATTTGGTACCTGCATTGGTCTTCCTGCACGTGGTGCGTCTTCGACTGTTTCGTCACCGTTCTTAAACTTTGTAAACCACCGCTGCACTGTCCGCGTAGTCACGACACCCTCAACAAAGGCCTGGCATATCTTCCGCCCCGCTGCAACTGGGTTTGATCCCAGTTTGAACTCGTACAGCATACATGCCCTTATGACGCTCTGTTTAGGTCCCATGTTCACTCTGTCCTTCCGCACGTTCACGGTGTAACTGAACTGCCACAACCAGGTAGTATGTTGGCTATACCCACACCAACAACTGCTCTTCGCCTGATGTCCATTCGCATTCAACTCACGGTGTGAGGGCCAATTGAACACAGACCTCCACAAAAAGCGACAAAACTTTTCTTGGTTCCCTTTATAACTAAATAAATAAGAGTCACACTCACAAAAAAAAATCAATACGAAGGAACCCTATAACACATGGAACGATCGCACTATAGTCAGACTGTTGACATTACACATATACATTTCGAAGGTTCTCATTAACTTCCTGAAGTAAGCATACATAACACAATTCATAATTAAGCGTGTTAGGCTTTCCTACGATTTTTCATGCCCTAAAGTGTTGACTTTGGTGGTTGATATGCTTATCCGCTGAAATTCAAAGTTGTTTACAATTTTCCCTGTTTCAACTAAAATTAACAAACGGGGGTAAAAATAATGTTTATCCAATCATACTATTCTAAATACATTGAGAATAGTAGTCGTTTAGAAGTTAGGTTACTTTTCTTTTGAAACTATCTTCAGCTACCGATTTTTTCCAAGGATTTTTCACAAAAATACTTGGATTCCTATAATTTGTAGATTTTTCTATTCAGTAATGTTCGTACAGTTGAAAAATGCAGGTTTCATTTCTGTAGCACCTTGATTTAGGAAAATCATTTCGAGGTGTAGAGTTTCTGCGAAAAAATAGATAAAAATGTCAAAGTCAACCGATTTTCACGAAACTTAGATTTCTTAGTTCAGCGTCTTTTATATAATTTAAGTTTATTGGCTATATTCACAAATTATCATTTTTAAGAAAGTTTGTGTTGCCGATGAAAAATTTTAAGACAAAAAATTTCAAAATTTACTAGTTTATCGAAAAAGTCAGAAATAGGTAAATTAAAGTTTCAATTACTCAGTACAATGTGTACAATGTAGATATAAAGGAAATTTGTACGTATTGACCCTTTTTAAAAGATTGGGTTCTTTAGTTGAGAAATTCCCAACTATAAAAATGACTAAATTGCAAGTTTATCAAAAAATGTCTTAATCGAGAAAACTGTATATTTAATTAATCTGCACGATGTGTAGACTCTAAGTCTAGAGGAATTTTGCACGCATTAGCACTTTCAAAGGAATAGATTCTTTATGTGAAATATTTCTAAGTCCGAAGAAGGTAATATAAAGATATGAAAGTTCACAATATATCTGTCGGATGACGAATCAGAAACAAATTAAATTTTACTTGTTTCAGTATTGTGCACTTTCCTATTTTTAAGCTTAAGTTTTGTCGAGGTCTAAATAGTACGGTGGTTGAGTTCTCATATTGAACCGGTGGTTCCTGGCTACATGGCGGTAAGAAGCAAAATAGGACTGTCTGGTAGCAGTCCCCAAGTTTATTCACTTTGGAATTTACCTAACCTATTCTATATAGAAACTCATTGGCACATAAAAGTCGAAAAAATATATTGTAAAGGTTAGTTTCTTAAGCGGATTTCCTTCACCATATCGGGCTGAAACAAAGCAGAAACGAAGGCAGAAAAGCAAAAACACGGGGAAAAATGTACGGCGAGACACATGTACGCGAGGGGTGGGGTAGGTAATCGAAGAAAATTACGCCCGGGAAAGTCTGAAGCAACCACCAACTTGATACAGGGGTAAGAAATAGGTATTACCTATGTTAACTTTCCCTTTATGTGTTTTATATGTTTGTAGTACAGCGGCGCTAACCTGAGAATTTCACCACTTTCTACAGAATAGCTCCGGCTTGCTATTTAAGCTCCGAGTAGCACGGCCACCGCCGAGGGCACTTGTCCCGTATGCTCACTGGAGACAGTTATCCTCCAACAACGGTGGTCAGGAAACAATAAGAAATAATATTTGCTTAGAATATTTCATCTGTTTGTTGTTGTTATATCCTATATAATGCAATGTCTTATCTTAACCACTTTCGTTGAGTTTGAACGAAATAGGAAGTGAGAGAAATATACATTCTGTGTTTTGGTGTGTATATGGAAAACACTCACACACATGCAGAGCTACTTTTCGTTCAGCACATCAATGTTGCTATTCTAATTCTGAGTGGTGAGCAAATCTTTTAAGGGTATTTTGTACATTTCTGAATAAGTAATTTAATTAAATATTTGCTTGGCATATTATTCAGTGCATCTTTGTAGTTAGAGCAATGGTAGACGAAAAAGCCATTTTTTTTTGCACGAAAGATTATTTGTTCACGAGAGATATAAACTATTCAGCATCTAGAGTTCCGTAGTTCGATACTCGCGTAGTGTCTCGTAGCAGATAGAATAATGCAGTCTTCTTCACGTATGTAGAGATCCTACCATATTTTCCAACTGTTTGCCTTATGGTCAAAGAGTATCAGAGTTCTATAAAAGTGAGTTTATTTACATCTAAGATATTTACAAGAAAAATAGAAGTTTCTTTTAATACATTTTGGTTTACATAGGAGAGTCTACAAGTAATTAATACCTTGTTCATCATGAAAAACACTAAGTTAAATCTTTACAGAATTATTCTATGTTCTAACAACTGTTGTCCCGAAATATCGGATGAATTCTGTTCCCAATACGGGGGGAAATAATTCTAAGTCGAAGATGTGTTTCATGGTTGGGATTCTTAAGCAAAGTCAAGAAATAGTGTTTCCTACCTTATTTATTTCTTGAAGAGAGATGCGTCGGCTCTTTATGTTACAATGTAACTTCGGATGGATTGTGAGGGATTCTATTTGACCTTGTATGGCCTTTTTGTATGCTAAAAGATCTATTCGATCGGAGAATCCTATATTCGTACATATATAGTTTCTGATATATTGGTGATACGAGTCTTGCTTAAATAATTAGGTATTGTAGCTGTGAAATCACCGAAATTTGAAAACTGCTCGCCATTCAAGTTGTTCCCAAGAAATTGAAAGTATCTCAACTTCTATTTACATATTCAAGTTGATCCTTCCCAAATATATTTTCTGTATGCCACTCATTTCCTAAATAAAATTATTTCGATTAAATTTATTTTAAACAAACAAACAACATTCTAAAATCAATAGAAAAACAAGCATGTCGCGTTCATTACCTAGCCAATGACGTTCATTATCACCATCACACATGACACACGCAATCCCTCTAACAGATCGCAATCGACTTACACGTCACTCTCCAAAGGATCAACTGAAATCAATTTATTATTTGTGGTTCGTTCCTGCAATATGATACCGGCTAAGTGTATTCTGTTATCGGAACCACACATAATCATAGAGAGAAATAAACTGTATTCATAAACAGCCACGCATTTCTTTCTGGCTTCGAGCAACTTTCTTGCCGCTATATGTCTCTGAACTTAATAGCTCATTCTTTAAAGATCCAAGTGAACTGAAGTACTGGGATTAGTTCAGCATTACCTCCTAGTTTAAATACGGCAGTATGAACCAATCATAAACTTGAATTCACCAAAAGCCAGAAGCATCTTTGAGCAACTTCTTCAAAGCCAGAAAGAAATGCGTAGCTGGTAAATAATACAGACTAATTCTCTGTATGTTTGTCTGTCACGGCACTAAAAGTTCGGTGTCAATTTACAATTTCTCTGTGAGCAAGAAACTTTATACTACTTAATCCGAGCAAAAACATCAGAGGTTCAAAAAGTTTAGCAAAGTTCGTCAACCCAAAACAGTGATGAAATGGAGGATGGATGAGCCAAGTTCCTTGGCAACAGCATGTAAGACAGACACTGGAAGTTGACCCGAGGTGACAAGGTTCTTGATGTTCGAGTTTTAAGGTTGGTGTTGGTGGGCGTGATGGATTTTAAGATCGCTACCAACTCTATGGCTTGAAGATCATTAACCTTGCTATGTCGCGCCAACTTCCAGTGTTCCTTTTACATGCTGTAGAAAAGGAACTTGGCTCATTCATCCTCCATTTTATCATTTTTGGGCTGATGAACTTGGCTGAACGTCTTGCACCTCTAGAGTTTTTGCTCAGATTTCGCAGCTTTTTATACATATATATATATAATTTATAATATACACTCGCTTCTCTTCGTTGGGGGCGATATCCCCTGACCCCGAGGCAGGCTGAGTTCCTACTTGGGGAGATTTGGGAAGCTGCGACATCTTTATCGTAACCAGCCTCTCCAGGGGACTGCACCTACATGGTGCAGATTTGCCCCATACATTCCCCTGAGGGGTTGAGACCTCATAGGGGAGGTTTGTCTCATTTATTTTAGCCTACGTGATGGTATACCTAAATACCAAATTTCGTTTCTCAAGCTTCAGTGGTTTGGAAAATTGGTTTTGCGGCGACCAATTTGGATTAAGATGGCGTCTTTCTTAATGTTTTCTTACGTTGTCGTGACCTACTTGTGGTGGTACACCTCCATAAAAAAATGTTTTCTATGGATCACACGGTGTTGAAAATGGTTTCTGAGGGGCTCTTTTGAATCCAAGATGGTGACGTTTTCAAAATGTAATATTTTTTTAAACTGCTCTTGATAATACATATATATGCAAAATTTGGTATAACTAGCTCAAACTGTGTGCAAAATGAATTTTTAGAGTCTGCCATTTCTGATCCAAGATGGCATCTTTGGAGACATATTGTAATATTTTTATAACCTCCTAGTGATCGTGTACCGTCACACCAAATTCCGTTTTTCTAGCTTCAGCCGTTTAGACTGTGTATTCTATGAAAAATGCATTTTAGCGGTCATTTTGGATTAAAGATGGCAACATTCTCAACATTTTACAATATTTTCTTAACCTGGTAGTAATGGCCATCTTAACCTTTATACCAAATTTTGTTTTTCTAGCTCCAGCCGTTAAGGCTGTGTATTCTTTGAAATTTTGTATTTAGTGGTCATTTTGAATCCAAGATGGCAACGTCTTCAAAATGTCGGAATTTTCTTCCAAGTTTATTTTTTATCCTCCGCATTCATGCCAAATTTCATGTTTCTAGCTTATTCCGAACGCCCTAAACAATATGATGAGTGAGTGAGTGAATGAATCAATCAGTTAGCCTAAAATACGTAATTTCATGGGTCCACAACTCAAATGTTCTTCAAACTACGAATATGAAATTTTGCACACCCGCCCATATTAGCCATATCTACGTATCTTCGAAAGCTCATGTTCCTACGTGTAACATCTTTTTTCTTACGGAGACCCGAAATCGCCGTTTCCGACGTAAACGTGATGTAAAACATGCTTTGGCAGTGATGACGTTTAGTGACGCAGAACTTGGTTGTATGCACTGCCGTGCATGTTGTTACTTCTAGTCTTCAGTTCTTGTGTTTTTAGTTTTCAGTTATTAGCTGTACAGGCAGTATAAATTTAAATTTAAAATTATTTTTTGAGGCCTTTAAACAAGCTTTTGGCTTAGTCCGAGAATTTCCGTGCGGAGGGATTTTCACCGACAGTGATTTTTCCATCCTCCTCTAATAAAATATTTCAAATATGCCTTATCGGGATGCTAGTTGTCTCCACAAAATCTGTAATGATAATAACGTTTGAATAAAGTATTAACTTGTGTCCGTATTTTTCTATGCGCGTAATTGCGCAACTCTGTATTCCGAAACGAATGAGGGCATAAGCAAAGACGGTGAAAACTACACTTGTCTATTTATGATTGTGACTGCTAGGTGTGAGATGAGAATTGTTTTTTAATGCAGAAACAGAAACATAAAACAGAATTATCTTTGACCACTTATCTGCACAACCAGAGTGAAAATCGATTTTCTTGTAAGTGCAAAGAGTATTGCGTCTTACGTTGTCCTCTGAAATCTACAAGGACCTTTTAATTCAATTCTTAGTTAGTTGTGCAGGAGTCATTTCACGTCATATCGTCAAACACAAATTGCATCGCTATATTTTCAAAAACAGTCTTATTTTTTGTACGTACAGTCACTTTCAATAATAAATGGAAGTTGAATTTATAAGAAATACAAGTTTATTATCCTCCAGGAGAATTGTTTCACTGTACGCCTAATGGTTGGACAACCAACATGACAGTACAAATATGCGCCAAAACATGGCATGCCAGGATATTCCTTCATTTGGAAGAAGAAGGAATGATTCTATAGAGAATAGTTCAAATAAGTACGATGTAAATAAGTACGGGCGTTGGGGCATAAGTCATGACATTTTTTCTCTAAAAAGGGGCACCAAAACGCTGTTTCGAGATATACAAATTGTAGGGGCGACTGTTCGGTATTGTTAAGCGTATGAACAGTGCAGGTTATATATATCAGGGGTAGGAAGAGATAGACCAGAAAAATGTTCGAAAATTCTGAGAGTAGGAAGCATTTTTGGCGAAAATAGGCCATACAAAATTTTCTGAATGTATTTGGTGTTCTGATTTCGAATATTTTGTTTCCCACTAAAAAATATAGCGGGCATGCGAAATAAAGTCTTTATGACTGGAAGGAGCAGAAAGAAAATTATGATCTTCGTGTCAAATATTGTATTTTTTGGTATGCTGAATCCAAATATGTTGTTTGCTGTTCCGAAATTTTTAATTATTTTCTCCAAATCGCTAAAATACAAAATGGCGACCATGCGAAATAAAGTCCTTATAACAACGTTTATATATAATATTATGTTTCGTAATCTGAAATGTTTGAAAATTGAAGTAATTTTTTTATTCTTTTTAAATAAAAGACCCACAAAAATATGTAAACTTATAATATAAATGTTGTTCTCAGTTTCAGAATGATACTAGCATAGAACGATGATTCTACTTTTAAATTTGATAAGACCTGCACCTGTGTACGATCACCTTTCCATAATTTTGTCAAGAACGAAAGGGTGACACTCTATTTAATGCACGTTTACCAAGTCTGAATTAAGTGTACGATGCAACCAAGACAAGAAAGAAAAATTACGTGATAACAGTTACAGAGATACAATTGAAGGACTCGAAGCAAATTGGATTGTAGGCAAACCACGAAGAGGCGGACACGTGCATTGTTCTTCACTGTTTTCATTCTAATGCTGATAACATTGTTTTCTCAGTACGTGATACAGATGTTTTGGTGCATTGGTAGCGTTATTTCACAAGAAAAGATGTATGAAATTGTCGTTGCGAACATTCAAAAGGATCCATACATGAAATCAGGTTGAAGATTGCATTTACTGATTCTGTCTTCAAAACTCTCATCTCATTCCATACCATAACAGGAAGTGATACTGTATCCTGCATGGCTGGGTATTAGTAAGACAACAGCATGGAAAATATTTAACACTACCAGTAAGTACTAACTAAATCTTGGTTTTGACTAATTAAAACAAGAAACAGCACACAAAGTAAATAAGTTCATATGCAAGTTATATGGACCGGAGGCAAGCAGCTGTGATGAATCCAGAGTAAAGCTGTTCGGCAAAGGAAAACCACAACAAGCACTGCCCCACAACCGATTCTGTACGGTTCTATGTACAATTGGCACACTATCAAGCCATGGTGTAGACACTGTGTTATCACCACCGAAATCTGTCTTACCACCACCTACTTACTTTGAGATGGAAACTGGTTGATAGACAGCTAGGTCTAAACCTTCTACTTGTATCACTGCCATCAATTCCACAATCCTGCAAGAACATTATCACCTGTGTATGTTTGGGTAGTTGTATATCTCCTACATGTTCCTGCAGAAGAGGACCTCTTGTATGTACTGTAGCTTGCAAATGTGAGGATACATGAATATCCTCACTAAGGAATGCATGAATATCCGTGACTAGAAAACTGTTATACTTATCTGTAAATAAAATAAGGGTGAAGAAAAATAATGTGCGGATTTATCATATACTGCTACTGTTAATATTGCTATATTGTTGCTTTGAGTAATACTATTATTTTACATCTTTACTTTAACAATGTTCTATTAGACAAGAATCACTGTTTTATTCCTATTTCGAAAGTAAACGAAACATTGCATGAATGTACGTAGCCGCCATATTTTAGCAATCTGGAGAACATAGCTTAAAATTTCGGAGTAGCAAACAATATAGTTTGATTCAGCATATTCAAAAATATATTGTTTGACACCAACATCACTATTTTATTTCTGCTCCTTCAAAAGTCATAAGGACTTAATTTCGTATGGCCTCTATTTTTTTTAGCGATTAGAAGCATATAATATCAAATTCGAAAATGCAAAAAATCGGAATCAGCACAACAACTACATTCAGAAAAGGCTGCTTAGCTGCTTTCCCTCAAAACCGTTTCCTATACTTTTTACAGCCACACTTCTGAAAAAATTGTACCAGTCTGTGAAGTGCGAAAGAACGCATGAACCAAATTTTCGTGCTACACGCGTTTATTAGTTACACTACAACATTGGTAATGCATGAACACATATCAGCCTAGGGGGACACATATCGGCCTAGAAACCATGAAAGTAATCTCCCAGAGCATCCACGGCTAGAGATGTGGAAAGCATCGTATACCATCCTCCAGAGCAAGTTGGAGTGGAGACATCTCACGTTTCACAGATACGAAAAATGTCCTCTGGAGTCCGACAAAATCTCCTACGTACTAGTTCCTATACTTTGGGTATGAGGTAAAGGTACCAGCTTCATGTGGCATTCTCTGAGAGTACACCCTCGGAGGACAGCTATTTCTTTTTACATACGAATGCTGTTTACACCGAGTAACTTTCATCCTGCACGACGGTTGGCACCACTAATGGAACTGCGCCTTGCGTGCAACAACCGTAAAATACACTGCCATCTAGTGACGTCTAAACGAATTGATAGTGACATGCTATTTGGGGCTCAAGATCATATTGTTGTTTTATTTTTTATATTGGAGTAGAAAATATAGTTGCCGTGACTTATGCCCCAACCCTTGTATATGGTAATCATAATGTAGCGAATATAAACGGAGATATTTGTTGAAGCTAGGGTAAACGTTTGTAATCAAAAGCAGGACATTAAGGGTATTATATATAGGAATGAAAATCTTATAAAAGCGTTGTTTTGTGCCAATTCTTATACAGAATTTCAGGGCAATTCAGGTGAGTTCAGACACTGATAGATAGTAGGTGAGAAAATACTTATTTTTGGTATGAAGCACTTAAAATAAAAGTTGTCATTATAGAGGTGAGGGAGGTTCAAGCCTCAATATAATTGGATAAATAGAAGCAGTACCTATACTAATAGATACGTGTTGTTGTCAAGAATAGTAATACAAGATCAGGAACCTTATACTGGGTAAATTATATATTAATCAGTTGTGGTCGCACGGCAGATGGTCTTGCTCGGAGGATTTTAAGGAGAACCGGTGCATATTTTGCAAGATGTAGGATATAATAATAGAAAGCTTCTAGAGTATGAAAAGATAATTTCACCGAATGGAAACTGTTATATACAGAGTGATTATTACTCCCATTAAAGACTAAACGGTCCATATCCTGTTGATGAAGAGACCATTCTAATTTTCATAAGTTAATAATTTTCTATGTGCAGATCCATCTTAAATATAATACTCCAGGATTTACAGAATATGCAGACCAGGATGTATTCGAGAGTTCATACCGTTTGACAGCTACATGAATGATTAATATGTCAACAATAATAGAATGTACAGGATTTTTGGAACTTTTCGGATACTGTACCTTAAACGAAATAGTAAATACAGATTCGAAACTAACGTGAATTGAGAAATTGGGTACTCGGAATTAAATGGTGAAATTTTCGGAAACACGAGCGTTCCGGGAATAGTAACTTCAACATTTTAAATTGAAGTTTTATTTAACCCATCTTCAAAAATGCTCTCGCTCTGCCGCATGTTATGAACGAATAGTATACGGAACTGGAATCAAAGTCATGAACAAAATTTATGGAAGCAAACCGGAGACGCAGCATCTATTTGACGCCGATGCAGAACTAATCATTCTTTTGGCGCAGCAACCGGACAATATCATTTTCGTGCAGAATAATTTTGTTACCAGATTGACATAATATTTTCAAGCATAGTGTAATCCTACACAAGTTTATTAAACCATAACGAAGATTTACAGGTCACAAATCTGTTGATATCACGTTTCCAGATAATGGAACTGTTTTGATTAACTTTGGATAGGAAAGAGGAAATCTTACATTTTTAATGATTGCACCTTGATCCTGCACAGATATTAATGGAGCCAGATTCCATTTACACCTACATATCGGAAAAGAAAAAAAATCCAATATACGGTGAACGTCCAAATGTTGTTACAACAATTGAAGCGACTCCATTTCTGACCTTATTTCTGAAGTTTTGAAAGACATGAGAATTACCCTTCATGCAGCTCCAGTACATTGCCTAAAATTAAATAATCTCTTGAAATGCTCTCTTTCTTGATACTAAACCTGACAATCAGTATTCGTAAACCTTTACCTGCAAGAATTGTCTCATCAGTGACGGCATAAAATACATGGAGAGAAATCGTATACTACTTAAAAGAATGAAAAAAAAATCCCAAGAAACCTAGGCCGTTGTATTAGTAATAAGTTACTTCTCCACGACAAAACGCCATATCCCGTGTAATGGATCCTGGTTTAATATTAATGGATTACTACAGACTATCATCTTATGTTATCTTACCCTTCATCTATACATGGGTAAAACATTCATTACTAGATAATGTTTTAATGAACTATAGGTTTATGTTACATATTGAAAACTATTGCGAGTATTAGTGTGATAAGGCTGTGAGACTAACAATGAAACATTCAATAGTATCTTCTGTGAGAATGAACATAATATTTTCATAAACAGTATTATCATCAATGTTAAAGTAGAACAACTATAAAGTATATTTGAAAGCAGTAAGATAATGGTTTTTTGAATCTACAGTCCGTCTTAAGAATGTTAGATAACAATCCCTAAAGTTAATGTACGAATCTTTACAATAGGTGCAGCTACTATTTTCAAGATTAGAATACGGTCTACATCTCGAAATACTCCAAAGAGAAGAGAAATATTATTAAAACATGGTGAATCTTATTTTCTTCATACCCATAAGCAAGTACATCAACATATTGTTAGTAAACAAAATTAGGTCGTATATAATTGGTTATGAAAATATAACGTAGAATCTTAAGGCCATTCTTTTTGTTCAATTGTATTCCATTATAGTTGTTCAAGTAAACATCACGTTTGATCACTAAAGAAGCTAGTGCACTTCTAAAGACAATATGAGCGTCACAAGATTTTTGTCATTTCGAATATACTATATACAAACTTTAAAGTCATACAGATTGCAGAAAAGTGTTTAGGAAAATGGCGATGTTGTAGTAAAATATATCTGTCAATTCAGGTTATTAGTTTAGCACAATTCAACTTTTTTCTGGTGCACAAGTAAATTACTACGCAACACTATTAGCCAGTAACTATTATGTTAACCTGATCATTATATGTTAACCTGATCGTTAACTCTTTTATCACTACGAGTTGGATTTTGTACTCAATTTCCTTCATCATAGATGATTATGATGATGATGAGAGACAGACGTGGTTAGTCTAACAGACTTGTCTGCGTAAAATTTTGTACAACAATACCTTATAGTAATACAAGTGTTTATGAAATTTTCTGGTGGTTGTGCCTTGCGATTGCACGTGTTGAACGACTACTGTGACTACTAATTATTTTTATTTTAGACTTAGCTAAACCACTTCCGCATTTTATAAACAAAAAATTTCACTTTATTCATATTTGAATATTAGACACATATAATCCAACTTCTTGTCTAGAAGTTCTATTACTATCGGGCCATGGCATCATGTTAAAGCCTATAACTTAGCAGTTAGAGCTTATGGGTAACTATTTTAGGAGTACGAAATACTCATATAAAGAAAGAAACTTTGTTTGATTTATTTATTATGTAGTATGTGAGACAACACTTCAAATATCGCGTAAGTGGCACATAATTGGCTATACGAAGAAATATACTGTAGTGTTCTTATATAACATATGGTAAACTGGAGTATAATTTTGGTTAAGTTAAACTAATTTCACAAACTCTTTCTTCCTATGTTCCTGTTATGTGATGCAAAGACAGTTGGACCTCATTGTCTCTTGTCTACCACTCACTGACAACGCCTTAGCTTCATGGGTCTGAAACAAGAGGAAAAGTATAGAACCTCAACTAGGTACGAGTTTAATAATCTTGTAAATGTTGTCTAGAACTACACAAATTACATTATTAAATGGAAATTACACATTGTTCGACTGACATACTATAAGTGTATTATTAATTTGGCAGTACAAAATGGTTTGTGTTTTATAGGAAGAGTATCTGAACGGTAAATAATAAGGGTAAATTTTAACTACGATTTAACAGAGTTTAAAAGAAACTGGCAACGAAAATTGCAAAACGATAAATGACAAAGTTGGCTTTGATCTTGATTTAACAGCATACAATTAGTTACAATGGCTAATATTTATTTGTTGGAATGTTAAAAATAACTTATTGTCGACTTACATTTACAGTGTATTATGAATGATTAATACCTTAAATGCTTGTAAATGATTTGTAGTCTGTCATATACCAGTATCCTATTATTATTATTATTATTTGACCACAGACTACTACAACGTACCTGTCTTCTTCCTTGTTTGCTTGTTTACTGAACAAGCAGTATAGCTTGTCTTTTAGAGTCTTTAGAGTCAGTATTTCATAGGAGGAAACCAAATCACTTGGACACGGCTATTTCTACTTCTATTTTTCCAGGAGCATATACCAGGTCGTGGATAACACAAACATTTACAATACTCATAGTAATAGTCATAGTAATAGTAATAGTAGTAATAGTAATAGTCATAGACATTAAAAGCATTTTTAAGCATACATTTATTAATGAAGTTCAGAAGTGACCAGAAAATGATAGATTTGCAATTAAATTTAGTATCGAATAGATACACATGGTTCAGGCTGTACCGCATTTGGTTGCGAATCGGATGGCTCGGATTAAAAACTCGACCAGGGCACTGGATACTTTTTCGCAGTTTTCGCTCTGACTGGTTTTAGGTAATCGGGACTAAATTTTTCAGTGGTGATTAACAGGAACATTTATCTATATATCAACCAAATAGTTGGTTTACATTGCCAAACTGTTTTTTCTGTGTAGTAATGCAGATTTTCTATAAGTGATGTAGATATAAATAAACTTTTAATCATGAAGAACGGCAGTTCTTCGAGTGACGCTGGCAAAGGACACTCAGATAGTATACAGTTAGTTTCGGATCTACCAAAGTAAAAGCTTGATTTTGATGCTTGAACTTACATTTGAAAGCTCATTGCAATACTAAGACACATGGGAAAAATTGGGTCGGTAGGATCTCCTTAGGACCCCCTAGGGTGCTTTGAATAAAATATCAAAATTTCACATTTTTTAGGATAGCACTGACCCCAGACCATATAGGCGGCCGAAACTTACTGGATCCTATTCTACGCATCAATACGTTTCAAACGGTGTATCATACGTTAAAATCGGTG
>JAGDQP010023045.1:0-29674 GCA_022664845.1 Lepisma saccharinum | reverse complement strand
GGGAGAACCCAGAGAAAACTCACGCACACGGTGTTTGTCCTCCACAAATCCCACACAGCACGAGTAGGGTTTGAACCGACGAACCCAAGCTATTGTACCATGTGGCACTGTATAACATTAACTTTTAATTTCTGTGTGTATAAGGACGAGTCAGTAAGTTAGTATTCGACTACATAATGTTCAATAGGGATTAAAGTATTAATTAAATGCCGAAATGTAAGCATTATATAGGGCTACCATGCGGTCGGGTTTAGCCTGGACAGTCGGAATTTTACGTTGTGTGTGGGCTAGCGTCCGGGGTCATGAAAAGTCGGGGATTTTATATTTGTTAAATTAGTTATCAATTCTCGTCTCAAACTGACCTAAATAATAATTGTATTATTTAGATAATAACTGTAATAATCACTTATAGCTATAAATTGTACTAGCACCGTTATCTATTACTACATAAGCTTAATATTATTAATAAAACAAATAATGACTATTGTTGTTCTCTGCTATTCAAAAGATTACATATTTAAGCTTTATATGTAAGCAATTTTCCCTTAACAGACAAACCAACAAGTAAGCATACTATAATATGCCTGTAGTAATTTATACACACTTTATGTAACTTTGAAGCAGTCAGGCAGAAATAATTTAACAATTGCATGATGTTCATTCGAGGAAACTAATGCGAGTGGACAACTCTCAAGTGTGCCCAGATCTAATTCATGATGTCCTCCTTTTCATCTAGTTCTTTTGTCTGAAATTTATTTGAGCCAACCGCTACCGTTGGTAACATTGATGCCAATTTTGCAGAAGCACTTATGTTAATTTTCTCATTGGAACGAGAATTTGTGCGTTTGGAAAAGATATGTCCTTTAACTTTATTATCCCGTCTCCTCACTGAAACATAAAGCGAAAGATTGAAAATATTGGAACTACATTCTTGTTTACTGCGACACATAATCACCTTTGTTTTGACGTAGACTTGCCTTCTAAAACGTTACTCCCTCTTTCAGTTGCCAGAGGTGTACTTCAATTAAGTCTTTAGTCAAGGTGCGAATTTGCATTTATAGGTAATAATCAATGGAAACAGTAAAAGACAATCAATCATCTCACGCTAAATCTGAGAGATGCATATTGTCATTATTTACAATTTAAAAATTAATGTGGGCAGCAGACACATTTCTAGAGGGAGCCGCAAGTCACCTGGGTGCCCTGTCCCCCTTAAAGTTACGTCAATTGTACTAGAGCATGTAAACTGCCACCTCAGCACCCTCATTTTCATATGCAAATTTTGTAATTTTTGATATGCAGATTTTTTTCTATATATTTTATTTTTCTCATTTTTGCATATCATTATTTTGTGCATATATTGTTGTTATCTGAGCATAGTAATGCGGATTATTAGATTATGTACTTATGGGGATTTTTAGATTATTACATTGATATTTTAGTGAAATCATGTCACTTGCCATATTCTCGATGCTTGGAATACAGCATTTATTTTGGTATATCGTCGTCTTTCGGAGAGAAGTCAGGGAGAGCGAAGACCACATTGGAAAGTAGCACAGGAGTTCAACCAGTGTTGTACGTCCTTTAATTTGCTTTTTCTCCAGCTGTCACTGGGAATTACTTCGGTCAACCTTGATAGATATACCAGAGAGTAAATATGAATATTCTTCCATAGTTGGAAACATATCTGGTTGGCGACAGCAATCCTACAGAAATGTATTATTCTTAAAACGTACGAGAAAGATGCTAAGTCTAAGAACAATAGAGTGCGACATTTTCAGAGTTTGACCATTTTTCGCGTCTTCCCCTGCACTCTCTCTCCGCTGTACCTACTAGTCACTGAGCCTAAACTAGAAAGACGCGTCCTATGCGGAGTGATATGTGCAAATTTGTGTGTGTGTTAGTATATTTGTATGTTTATGTAAGAACTCGAGCTGAAGTATGTTGGGATTGCCGTTTTTGCTTCTCACTATTTTACAGTGACTCGGGTCCCGATTAACTAGATAATCAGCCTGCTATTTGCGTTTCCCTTAAGAACTAATTTCCGGTATGCCGTCTGCTACACTATGTCGTCGGCATGAATGGACAAGCGCGATAGCATTGAACATACAGTACTAATGCTGTGTTTTTATTTTTTTCTCTGTTGTTTGATGGTGTCATTTGTTTTATATGTGTGTGTTTATCCATTCATAGGTATATTGTTTATTTTAATGTATTCTGTTGCCACACCATCTTCCTTTTCTTCCCGCTAGGAGGCAGCACCTGATAGAGGTGGCATTTAAATCTGAGAAGTCCCACCACCAGTGTTTTTGTTTGTATTATAATGTTTTTCAGCATAATTAATGTGTTTTAATGCATGTAATATATATAAGTAGTAATTGTGGTCATGCACGCCAAGTATGAAGGCGTGACATGTGATTTTAATCATACAAACTTAATATTCAGATAGATGTGCCATATGTGGCAAGACCGCTACACCTGTTTGGGAGTCGAAAACCCCATCATGCTTCGCCCTCATAGAGCGAGTTTCGACAGAAAGGGTGAATTTGGCACCTGACAAGGTACCACAGAGAAAACGGTGTGTTTGTTCGATTTAAGTTGTCAACGTGTAAGTACGTTGAGTTGTATAATTGTCTTCTCATAAAGACAATTCCGAGTTTGATAGTTGTTGTGAACGTGGAAGTACGTTTGGTTTGTTAATTGTCTTCTGATAGACAATTCCGCGTTCGGTGAAGTGGTTTGACTCTAGTTTTTGGACATTGACTTATGTTCAAGTCCTGTCTAGTTTATCTGATGTAATTCAGAGTTTGTTGCGAATCACGGACTTTGTGATACTAGTACACGCTATGTACTTACAGAATTTCGAGTTGTCCGGCTTGTAGTGTAATACAGCCATTTTGTGTCTCTGTGTATTCAGTTTACCTGACGCAAAATAACTTTATCATCACTTAGGACACATTCAGGTTACTACAAAGTGACTTGGATAAGTGTGACAAGTTTGAACTATGTTACTTCATCTCTCGTGTTCTGAGTTTTCTTATATCTCAGACCGGAATGAACTGTGAATCGCTCTGGTGCTAACTTGTTAGAACTATCCCAGCATTCACGCAGTGGCTTGTAAGCAGCATCATAGTTAATGTGGACCGAAGATAACGAACATGCTTAAGGTGTCTCACCTGGAACAATAGCATCTTTGCTATATCAGAATATACTGGATCTCTCTATTTCCATCCAGTTGAAATTTGTATATATATATATATATCTTTATTTTCATTTTGTATGCCATTTACGTTGGCAAAGTTCACAAGCCAGTTTAGTGAACTAAATATATGTACAGTCTACAATGGACATCAGACTTAAGTGTGATTGTCAACATTCGATCTGTTTTTCTTATCAACGGTGATTTCCCAGTTTATCAACCGTAAAAGTCTATGCAAGTGACATCCCAAAGTTGGAATTATATTTTCTACCCCTCCAGATGAACACTTGAATAGTTCGTGTGAAATCCGCTACATCCAATTTCGCCATATACTTTTATGAACTGTGTAAATTTGTAAGATATGACGTCATGAACTATACATTGAATGTATTTCGGTTATTTCATGAGTGAGCTCATCCCAATCTGATATTGGGGGTAATATGACACAGCCCATGGCTAAATGTGTCACAAGTGTAAATAGTGTTTGTTGATTAAGTGTGGTGTGAGTGGGTGTTTCAAGTTACTATCTTTCGGATCAATTTGGAATAAATATTAAATTTTTCATCTCTGGATACATATATTTTCTTTTATGGAAGCCAACAACCTACAGTAAGCATAGATGAGAGAGGTCGTCAGTGTTGGTAAGTACTGTACATTCAGTGCTATATATGTGTCTTTAAAATTTCAGACCTCCGGGATCGTGCGAGTGGATGGCAGACCCGAAATTGTTCTGTCGTGTCACTAAATTCAACCCTGGAGAATGCAATGTTTACTCATGGTAACATTTTCTTTTGGTTTGTTTCTTCCCTGAGATTTGTGATCTCATGCAGTCCTGTTTAAATTAATTCTCACCTTTTAATCTTTTGTAATTTGACCCCGTAAAGTAAAAACAACAGGAGATATTTGAATTGCTTTTCCTCCAACACTCCCCTTTTGGAATTTGCATTCAATTGGATTATAAATGCATGAGATATTTTTCTTTTATTTTTGCATCTAATTATTGAGTTGTCCCGAAACCTGGTGAGAGGCAGTAAGGCACTCTACAAAAACTGGCTCCCCATCGAGGAGCACTCAACAAAACTTGCTGGCCAACGTCAGGCAGCACTCCACAAGTAGTTATTACTGTATTAAAAATATCGTTATAAAAGTCCATGATGACCAAAATTTATCTATTCGCCCTAAAAAGTTATAGTTGAATTAACGATATTATCGTAAACTTGACTATATAATGTGGTTATTTTGGAACGAATACTGTTTATGGTTGCATTTACAAAATATGTATTGCTATAGCGTTTCTTAATTAGGCAATTTTGTTTGTTAAATTAATAATAATTTTTGCTTGTTCTTAATCGCTTATTATACGCTAGCTAACAACACAATAATCCTATGTTTAATTCGGCAAAGTATAACCCGATTTCATAAAAGCAATAAACCTAAAGTGTCTAAGTTTTTCTTTTCTAAAAATGTGCTGCCATCTGTTGACCACACATATAAATAAGAAAACAAAAATTTACATAACGTAATATAAACATGCGTAAATATCTTCATACATTTAAATATTAATGTTATTATATTGATCGTTATTATATTCATCATCAGGATTATAATCAAGTTCTCGTTATAACGGTCAAGGGTGGTGTGTTTGCGGTAACTTCGTATTTTTTTTAATGTTTTTGTTAAGATACATATGGAGACCTAATTTTCTTTCTTAATCCCGTAACAAGAAATATGGTAAACTTGTACGCATGCGCAGGAGATTAATGTTTCAATAAGCTTAAATCAACAACAATTTATGGTTAGTTCCGCCCTGCCAGTGAGTAATGTTAATAATATGGTTAAGAATATTGAAAATTTAACAATACTCAATTAGCAATTCTTAATCAACATTTATTGACATTGCTGAAACGTCACAACTGTAAATGTGACCACATTTTTCGTTACGACAACGATAATTCTTAAACAAAAATATTAACGGTACAGATATTGTCACTACCCCAGCATGTTTAGAGTGTTATTTTCCGTCACTTACCTTTATTATATCCCTAGCAAAACATTTAACAATATAAAGATTTGACTATTTTAATGTAAAGAAGGGGATGGTACTGACAGGGTTGCCACCTGTCCCGTATAATACGGGATGTCTCGTATTTTAGGTAAAAATTACGCGTCTCGTATTATGAGTGGTTGTTCCGTATTATGAGAAGTAAATTCACATACATATTTTCAACTTATTATTAAGTTTAACAAACAAACTATGATGTACTTTCTCCCAACTGTTTACTATGCAGACTCTTTTAACATTCATAGGCCCCAACATGACGACGTATAATACTCGTGCTTTCTGCTTGTTCTTGTTGATAATAGATAGATTTATGCCAACTGTGATTAGAAAATTGAAATATCCATTTTTCTCTCGCCGATGCTTTTGGAGTATGAGCAGATTTCAAATTGTGTGAGTAGTCAAAGTCTTCGAACACCGTTTCCACATAACGTGAAATCAGGTATCTAAATAAATAAAACTCATTGGAGAAAAGTATGTTTGTAGCTCCAGTTACAATCGAAGAGTTATACATTCATATTCAGAAGCTGCCAAATACTAATTCAACAGAGCTGGATGAAAGTTCGTCTATTGTTATTAAAAGTGTATGCAATTAATTAATTAAAAGGTGTATGCTTTGCTATGTTATGAATAGCTCTTTTGAGTCAGATGCTTTCCGAAGCAGGCTAACAACTAATAAGTTATTCCTCTACATAAGAAAGGGAAATTTGCAGATTGCCAAAATTATCGTCCCATTTCTATTTTACCAATATTTTCAAAAATATTTGATTACGCAATGTCGGCAAGTTTAAATAACTTTCTACCTACGCACAAGTTGATATCCATTTGTTAACATGGTTTCCAGGAGAAAAGAAATCCACCGATACTGCGCTGTTCGATTTATAAAAAAAGTTACAGATACCTTAAATAGAAGTCATCATGCCATAAGTGTGTTTACAGATTTTTCTAAGACATTTGACAACGTGAATCATTTAACTTTATTAACGAAACTATATAAGCATGGTATCAAAGGTGTATCATATTATTGTTTTTTGTCGTACTTGAGCAATATAAAGCAGGTAGTACACATCTCTAGGACCGTTAATTAGAGAAGCATGGGATTCAATTCCTCAGTAGCTGAAATTAATAACGGCGTTCCACAGGGGTCTATTTTAGGACCCATATCTTTTGTATATGAATGCTTTTTCTCAGTACACAGATTCAGAAAATGTGGTTTTGTACGTTGATTTGAACTTGAATTTAATTTTTAACACCTTCAGACAACTTTGGCTCAAGTGGGATGGATGATGATGCAATGATTGGTGTAATGAAGAAAGTGGGAGGAAACGGAAGAACCCCGAGAAAACTCACGCACACGGTGTTTGTTCCCCACAAAAACCATATGACACGAGCAGGTTTTGAACTGACGATTCCAAGCGCCAGTGAGGAGCGCTCTAACCGTTGAGTCACCGCGTGTTTAGTAACTGGAAACACTCATCAGGAAGCAGAAATTAACTTAAAATCAATGATTGCAAGATTAATACAGTGGACTTCAATAAGCAGAATGAAAATAAATGTAAATAAATAAAAACACTTTATTTTCATCTTCCTCACCGACCGTTTACGTTTCCACCCATAATAGTAAATTCTATGTATGGAATATACTTCTAAAAATAAATAAATAAACAACAATTTAAAATGGCACGATCATAATATCGAACATAATAAAACTTTTAATTGTGTCTGCTTCACCATAAATAGATTGCAAGGTATAGTTTCTTGACAAACTCTGCTCTCATTATCTTGCGTAAAATTCTATGCTCTTATTAGCTTTGGAAAAATATTTTGGAGAGCCTCACATGTTAGTGCAAATGATTTTCCTAAACAAAAGAAAACCGTCAGATTATTTTTTTGGCATGACCCGCAGGGCATAATGTAAATATCTGTTTGTCTCAAAAAATTGTAACAGTTCTATGCCTAGGCCTATATATTTACGTATAATAGTGTAATATATACAAAGAAAAATAGTCCCTTATTTATTAACTTGTACGACAAATATTCACAATTATCATACAAGGTAAAACAGAAAGATTTTCGCAGAAAGACAAGATTTTGTAACTACTCATTCTAGTACTTACTCTTCGTGTTCCAGATTGTATTATACAATGAACTACCGAATTACCTTAAAAGCATCGAAAATCTTAATAAATTTAAATCTGAATTATTCTGATTGTTAGTAAAGACGGTTATTATGCTGTCAATGATTATTTGAGTGATAACTCAATTTGTAATAATTTTAATTGATGTTAATTGTACCATTTTTTAAATTATTATATTTTAAGGGATACCGATCGATCCCAGGACTGTGTCTAGATTTATTAAAAGACACACATAAGAACAACAAAACTTTAACCAAGCGAACTTTTATTATGAAATACAACAGTTAATAAATACCTGAAAAGTCAATTGAAAGAAGATGCTTACTTATGTATAAAACGAGTACACAACAAAATACGTAACTTGTTATGTATTATAAAATTATTTAAAGTCAGTTATTTATTACGTCAATAGCGCAAAAACCTTTCCGGATTGTATGAGTGGAAAACAGGAGCTTCAGACTACATGGTCCATCACCTCCAATGCAATTGTGCTGAAACATGTAAGTAGGAGGGCGGCACTTGACGTACACTTTTTAAAATCTCAACTTTTTCCTAGGCCGCGCTGATTGCAAGGAGTTAATTTCTCAGGGCTGTATGACACGGTGTCATGAGTATCGTCCAGGTATGAGAAATTGAGCACCTTGTTTTCAACCCCTATTTTATAAAAGGCTACGAGCATTTTTCGCAACCCCTATTTATAAAAGACTACGAACACATTTCCCAATCCATATTTAACATAGCAGAAATGAACTACGACCCCTTCTTCATCCTCTTTTTTAGCATAGAAGAGATTTAACCCCACATTCCATAAAAGGCTACGATTCCTACTTAACATAGGAGAAATTACACCCCACACAGTGCACAAGGTTACGACCCCTATTTAACATAGCAGAGATTACATAAAAGGCTACGACCCCTATTTCCCATAGCAGCAATGTATGCTAGTTGCGCTATTATAACACCACATAAACCATTTCCAGCCCCTATTTGACATAGCAGAAATTACCTAACCCACACATTTGATAAAAGGCTACGAGCATATTTTGCAACCCCTATTTATAAAAGACTACGAACACATTTTCCAACCCCTATTTAACATAGCAGAAGTTGCACAGGCAAATGGGTTTATAAAGTTACGAAATTACACGTTAATAAATTACGGCACTTTTTTCCAACCCCTAATTAACATGGCATAAAAAGCAATGAACACATTTTCACCCCCTATTTAACATCGAATTCAATTCACATTATAAAAGAGTACGGAGCTATTTTACGACGCCTTGAGTACGGCACCTTGACCTAACCTCCCAAAATACACTTGGGGATGTTGTGAATTTAATTAAAATTTAATCTATTACATAAAGAATTATGAGCCATATTGTAGAACCCTTAAGGCTTACAGAACATGCAATAGGTGGTTATAGCAAACTATTTTCCCCAGTAGAAGTGGTGTATTTGCTAAAGACTACGACGAGCCATGGTATAGCGGAGCCTAATGGTTCTTGATTCCAAAATTGTCGTCCGAATATCAAGAAACTCTGGATATGGGTAGATTATGATGAAAAACGACAAGGCTACAATATATCCCCTATTTAACATAGCAGAGATTGCATAAAAGGCTACGAAGGGATTTTCCAAACCCTATTTAACATAGCAGCAATATATCCTAGTTACGCTATTTAACCCCATATAAACCCTTTCTACCCCTATTTAACATAGCAGAAATTACATAGGCAACGGGTTTACAAGCACAACACAGAGGCTACGGTTCATCCCCTACTCATAAAAGACTAAAAAAGAATTTCTCCAACCCCTATTTTACATAGCAGAGATTATAGCAGAAATTTTAAGTCAGTTTCTATACCACACTCTATAACCTAGGCAAAGGTCAAATATATCTCGCAAACGGCTAGACATATTGAAATTTTGTTTTCACATTTGCTATGTGGGCATTAAGTACTATTTTTGAAAAAAGTGGACACCTCGAAGTCAAAGGTCAAATATTGAACAGTGTATATCTCGTAAACGGCTAGACATATTGAAATCCTGCTTTCACATTTGGCAAGTCGGCATTAAGTACTATTTGTGAAAAAAGTGGTCACCTCGAGGTCAAAGGTCAAATATTGAACCGTGCATATCTCGTAAACGGCTAGACATATTGAAATTTTGTTTTCACATTCGGTATGGGGTCATTAAGTACTATTTGTGAAAAAAGTTTTGAAATTTGTTGAATTTTAATATTTTAGGCGCAAAATTGAGAAACTTGCAGATTATATATTATTCGAAGTCGGTGATGCTGAATGTGAAATTTACTTGTTTCTAAATATTGTCGCTTCCAAGATATGGTGGATTAAATTTGTCGAATTTTAGACGCAGAATTGAGAAATTTGCAAACTATGTTATTTGAATTGGTAATGCAGAATGTGAAATTTGCTTCTCTCTACAAACTACTCTTTCCAAAAATATGGCGACTCTTTTGGTCCCCCAGAATTAAGAAGCTCGCAGTATTCAAAATTGGGAATGCAAATTATAAAACTCGCTTCCCAGAACTATGAAACTGCAAAATCCGTGTTTATTTAATCCCAATATAAGTTTTTGAAACAAAACAAAAATTATTTGCTAATGCATGTCGTCTATGCATTGTTTTCGCTAATTATTATGGGAATGAAATTTGTATGCACTGAAGGTAATAAAAATGCATGTGAAAATGCAAGTATGTGAAATTTAAAATCGAAATTGTATTTGCTGCTGCATATCCTCGCTAAAGAGTAGAAAATGAAATGGGGCATTAAAATGCTATTACAGTATGGAAAATGTAAAACTAAAATTGCATTTTGCTGCTGTACGTCTTCAGTAAAGAGCAAAGACAATTAGAGAATGAAATGTACACAAAGCGCAATTCTACAGAATACGAAATTTAAAACCGATATTACACGGGGCTTCCACTAGAATTGAATACATCTATTATTTTGTAGTTATCACAGGGGCTGCAGGAAACCGTAGTAATTTTAATAATTACTATATTCACATGGAAGATATGTTTGGTATAAATTAGCCTCTCAGCGCTATACAGCACAATGTGAAATTCCACGCTATCTCGTCAAATTGTATATTTCTTCTTTTGTTTGCTTAGAGTATACGAGTCGGCCGAATATTGCTTGCTTCCGTGTGCACACTATTCAAATTTTTACCAATTTTTTGTCTTAAAATTGAGAAACTTGCAAATTTTCACGCCAATACAAAATTTCTTTCGCTTTCACAATATTATTGTTTGGTCTGCATAGCAGAGATTACACATGTTTAGCACCAGGAACTAGCCAAATGCATAAAACTTTGAATGCGTCTAGTAACTAGCAAAATTATTTGGACCCTATAGTGTTTGTACAAAATATGAAATTTTTTAGTCAACAAAATAATAGTGTGAGATGTTTTACAAAATAGCTACGAAAAAAATTCAACGGCATTAATTTTGGCGGCACCAATCAAAATAAAGAATGCAAAATTAAAATATTATTAGAGGTACCAATCAGCGTTCTTTAAATAGTTTCGAAAATATTTTCGCGCTTACTATTTTTAGAAATATTAAAAGTAAGAGTATGACGTAGTTAATGTCAAAAAAAATATTAACGAGATTGCTCTATTTACACTAGACTGGAGACTATAGTGAACCTAATCTACAGAACAGTGTATAGGGTGTGAAATAAAGTTTTGGTTGCTAAAAGAAAGACATTACAAACTAACACATTTAAATGTTCGCTACAGATACAACAATAATTGCTTACACACAAACAACTCGTTAAAGGTACCTAGATAATAATAATAATAATAATAATAATAATAATAATAATAATAATAATAATAATAATAATAATAATAATAGTATATAACACTACAGTTCAATATCCATTTAATAGCTGCTTTTGCAATAATATTATTAATAATATTAACTTTAAATAAATTAAATTACAAAAAAAATTCATTAGGATTTTTTTCTAGTCTAAAAATAATGGCCGCTGAAATTAATGCTACAGTTTATTCTGTTAGGGAATTATTATTTAAGGATAAAACAACTGCAGAGAAACTTAGCCAATCGCTACTACTAGAAAACCTGCACGACAACAATTTACTTACAAACATTGGAGATATGTTTTATGCCGATGGAGAACCAAGACTTTAGAGCAAATTACACCACCATTTTGCGATAATATTATGCTTGTTAAGATTTCTAGCTGGGAATTATGCTGCGAGGGACAATGAACTAATACTGCGAAGTTTTCTGATGAAGAAAAATGGTTGCAGTTCTTTTAACACATTTATACGAGCCAACTTTTCTGAATTTTCTTTAACTTTACATGGTGTAAAAGCCAAATTACCTTCCTTCTAAATTCGTCGACTAAGAAGACATAAGGTGTACAACAGGTTGTCAATAAATATTTGGGAGACATATCCAGAAAGTACAAAGATCCAATTGTCAATCCATATAAAGTAGAATTGGCAGATGTACCCATAGAAAAATTACTAGAGCGTTTACCACAGATTTCAGAGCAACTACAGACCGAATATTACTTTATTTTAGACTTCGACATTACACAAGATTTTGCTAGTATATTTATTAAGAGGGAGATGGAACAATATCTTGTTAGAAATTTTAATTTTAGAATGGAAGGTTCTCCTTTAATAAGTTTCGAAAAGAGCGTTAACACAATTTGCAAAAACAATAATTTTGTAGGTATAGATTGTTTCAGATGGAATACAATAAGTTCGTCTACTAAGATTTATAACAAATTTGTTTGTCAACTAACATCTCCGGGCACATGTAAAAATTTAGGAACCCATTTAATAGATTACAATAATTGTCCCGATGAAAGATTGAAAGAAACATTCGAAAGTAGTTTAGCACAAGAAAATGGGATTACGAGATTAGAATCTACTATCTTTAACTATTTCGATGAGCAATGTTACAAGTGGGATCCGATACAAGACTGTTTAGATTTAATTTTACATACCAAAGAATACTTGACTAACGCTCTGTTTTATAAGGTTCCGTTTTCTAAGATGTGGACAAAATTAACGGACAGTTTACAGAACAGCTGTTTACTAGTCAATAAAACACAACAGCTTTTAAGTTATGCTTATTGGGGGAATTTACACTTCGAAGTTAAGAGGTTTCCAAGTAAAGTTACCGATAAGAGCGAAGATCGAGAAAAGTTAATAATATTTGTTCTTTCTGCTTTTTAGTTTAAACACATTGCCTCTTAATTATATTGTTGTAAGTGAGTGCGACGAGGAGGATCGAATATCTATAGAGCAGAAGTGTAATTTAAAACAGGGAAAAATATATTTTGCTAAGAGTAATCCTCTTTTTTATACTATCTCCAAAGACATTAATCTTACAGCTCTTGGTTTAGTGGACACAAGTAATGTTCTTCCAGAGGTGGTTCGAAAGAGGATTAATATTACCCATCGTTTATATCCGTGTACTGTAAGAGTAATATCGCCGCCTAATAAGGTTTATTTGCAGTCCATTAAGAAGCAATCTAATGAATTAGAAGAGCTAAAAATACAACAAATGCATAAGAATATCGAAATTTAAATAAACAACTTGTAGAAGAAATAAAGAAGAGATATAGAGAATTATTGGATATTATTAAAGAGAGCAAGAAGAAGAACTAGAAGGATTATTCTATGTTTTGTAGCAAATTCGATAAAGATTGTTCTTATTCTGTGTTTGCTTTTACTGTTAGAGAGGTTAAGTCTTTTAGATATGTAGGTGCATTTGTAGCTAAGAATGATCAACTGGAAGATAAGATTGTTTGTTATGTAAAAGGCGTGTATATGAATATGTTTCTGGAGATATATTCCAATGTATCTTATTTAAAGAATGTAGGATTTTGTTTCCTAGAGCATAATGGACTTATAATTGTTTATTTCCCAAACTATATTAGTTTTGCTTTCTTGGTAACAGGTAGTGTAAAATATTTTAATGGATATCGCTTTACATGTATTAGAAGTGTTACTGCGAATGATAGAGTTTTTAAGAATAAGGAAGAGCTTAATTGGAAACAGGACACCTTAGACGAAATTGACACTATATTAATGGGAATAATACAGAGAGATATTAAAGTGAGTCACTGCCAAAGATTGGAGGATTTACAGGAAGGAGAATAATTATTAATAGAGGCTATGCAATTATTAGAGTATAGAGGTAAGACTCGGTATGTGTTAAAATTTGCAGCTTTTCCCGATTTACACGCGTTAGTTAGATTTAAATATTAAAATTAAGATAAAGCTGGATCCCCTTAAGGCAGCAGCGAACAAGAAAAAGGATATGCTGATATATACTGGTATTTAAATGTGTTAGTTTGTAATGTTCTTTTAAGCAACCGAAAATTTATTTCACACCCTATACACTGTTCTGTAGGTTAGGTTCACTATAGTATCCAGTCTAGTGTAAATGGAGCAATCTCGTTATTTTTTTTGACATTAGCTACGGCGTATTCTTACTTTTTATTTCTAAAGATTGGTAGCGCGAAAATATGTTCGAAACTATTTAAAGAACGCTGATTGGTTGCTCTAATAATATTTTAATTTTGCATTCTTTATTTTGATTGGTGCCGCCAAAATTAATGCCGTTGAAATTTTTTCGTAGCTATTTTGTAAAACATCTCACACTATTATTTTGTTGACTAAAAATTTTCATATTTTTACAAACACTATAGGGTCCAAATATTTTTGCTAGTTACTAGACGCATTCAAAGTTTTGTGCATTTGGCTAGTCCCTGGTGCTAAACATGTGTAATCTCTGCTATGCAGACCAAAAACATAATATTGTGGAAGCGAAAGAAATTTTGTATTGGCGTGAAAATTTGCAAGTTTCTCAATTTTAAGACTAAAAATTGGTAAAAATTTGAGTAGTGCGCACACGGAAGCAAGCAATATTCGGCCGACTCGTATACTCCAAGCAAACAAAAGAAGAAATATAAAATTTAACGAGATAGAGTGGAATTTCACATTGTGCTGTATAGCGCTGAGAGGCTAATTTATACCAAACATGTCTTCCATGTGAATATAGTAATTATTACAATTACCACGCTTTCCTGCAGCCAATGTGACAACTACAAAATAATAGATGCAATCAATTCCAGTGGAAGCCCCATGTAATCTCGGGTTTAAATTTCGTATACTGTAGAATTGCGCTTTGTGTACATTTCATTCTCTAATTGTCTTTGTTCTTTACTGAAGACGTACAGCAGTAAAATGCAATTTTAGTTTTAAATTTTCCATACTGTAATAGCATCTTAATGCCCATTTCATTTTCTATTCTTTAGCGAGGACATACAGCAGCAAATGCGATCTCGATTTTAAATTTCACATACTGTAGACCTTGATGGCATACAAACTTCATTCCCATAATAATTAGCGAAAACAATGCATAGATGACATGCATTAGCACATACAATTTTTTCGTTTCAAAACCTTATGTTGGGCCTAAATAAACACGCATTTTGCAGTTCCATAGTTCTTTGAAGCGAGTTTTATATTTTGCATTCCCAATTTTGAATACTGCGAGTTTCTTAATTCTGGGGAACCAAAAGAGTTGTAGAGAGAAGCAAATTTCACATTCTGCATTACCAATTCAAATAACATAGTTTGCAAGTTTCTCAATTCTGCGTCTAAAATTCGACAAATTTAATCCACCATATCTTGGAAGCGACAATAGGTAGAAACAAGCAAATTTCACATTCTGCATCACCGACTTCGAATAATATATAATCTGCAAGTTTCTCAATTTTGCGCCTAAAATATTAAAATTCAACAAACTTCAAAACTGCTATATTTTGGAAAGGGTAGGTGGAAGAGAGAAGCAAATATACATTCAGACTCACCAACCCAAATACCATATATGTCGCGAAATTCTTATTTCTGCGTCTGAAATGTTAAAATTTAACAAAATTAGAACGTCATACTTTGGAAGGAATAATAAGTAGAAGGAGTTTTCTCATTCTGCATCACCGTGAACAAACTAAAATAATTTGAGTCTTTTTTATAGTTCTGGCACCAAAAGAGCAAAATTAGAAAAATTCGAACCATTATATTTCATCAACGGCAAGAGCTAGAAATATGCTGTTTTCATACTTAACATTCGCGTGCCTAAAATAAATTATGTTATATGTTTCATAATTCTGCGACCGTGCGGAGCGAAGCTAGCAAACTAACATTTAATTTGACCTTTTACCTTGACGTCACCAACTTTTTCACAAATACTTCTCAATACCTAGGTACCAAATATGAGAAAAATTTCAATATGTTTAGCCGTTTATGAGATATAGACTGTTGAATACTTGACCTTTGACCTCGAGGCGACCACTTTTTTCACAAAGCATACTTAATGCCCACTTACCAAATGTGAAAACAGAATTTCAATGTGTTTAGCCGTTTATGAGATATACACGGTTCAATATTTGACCTTTGAATTCGACGTGACCACTTTTCTCACAAGTAGTTCTTAATGCTCCCATATCGAATTTGAGAGGAAAATTTCAATATGTCTAGCCGTTTACGAGATATACACGGTTCAATATTTGACCTTTGACCTCGTGCTGTCTACTTTTTTCACAAATAGTACAAATGCCCACATAGCAAACGTGAAAACAGAATTTCAATATGTCAAGCCGTTTACGAGATATGCACTGTTAAATATTTTACCCTTCACCTCGAAGTGACCACTTTTTTCACAAATAGTACTTAATGCCGACTTACCAAATGGGAAAGCAGAATTTCAATATGTCTAGCCGTTTACGAGATATAAACTGTTAAATACGTGTTTGACTTTTGAGCTCGAGGTAACCACTTTTATCACAAATAGTACTTGATGGTACCCATACAGAATGTGAAAACAGAATATCAATATGTCTAGCTGTTTACGAGATATATTTGACCCTTGCCTAGGTTATAGAGTGTGGTATAGAAACTGACTTCAAATTTCTGTTATAAACTCTGGTATGTTAAATAGAGTTTGGAAGAAGTTCACGTAGTCTTTTATAAATAAGAGATGCCCCGTAGCCTCTGTGTTGTGCTTATAAACCCGTTGCCTATGTAATGTATATTTTGTTAAATAGGGGTCGTATCGTTTTATAAGATTTGGGGTTAGGTAATATCTGCTATTTTCAATAGGGGTGGAAAGTGTTCATGTGGGGTTAAATAGAGTAACTAGCACATATTGCTGCTATGTCAAATAGGGTTGGGCGATAGCTTCGTAGCCTTTTATGCAATATCTGCTATGTTAAATAGCGGATAAATTGTATCCTTCTCGTTTCTCATGATAAACTACCTAAAATAAAAGTTTGGTGATAATTGGACGAAAATTTTGCAATTAGGAACCATTAGGCTCCCCTATACCATGGCTCGTAAACTTTAGTAAATACACCACAGCTACTGGGAAAATAGTCTGCTATAACCATCTATTGCATGTTCTGTAAGCCTTCAGGGTTCTACAATATCACTCATTGCCTTTTATGTAATAGATTAAATTATAATTATATTCACAACAACCCCAAGTGTATATTGGGAGGTTAGGTCGGGGTGCCGTACTCAAGGTGTCGTAAAATAGCCCCGTACTCTTTTATAATGTTAATTAAATTCAATGTTAAATAGGGGTGAAAATGTGTTCATTGCCTTTTATCCAATGTTAATGAGGGGTTGGGAAAGGTGCCATAAGGTTTTCCTGTGAATTTCATAACCTTATAAACCCCGTTGCCTTGCAACCTCTACTATGTTAAATAGGGTTGCAGTCTTATGTACCATGTGGGGTTAAATCTCTTCTATGTTAAAAGGGGATAAAAATGGGACGTAATCCATCTCTACTATGTTAAATAAGGGTTGGAAAATGTGTTCGTAGTATTTTAAAAGTAGGGGTTGCAAAATATGCTCGTAGCCTTTTATCAAATGTGTGGGTTAGGTAATTTTTGCTATGTTAAATAGGGGCTGGAATGGGTTTGTGGTGTTAAAATAGCGTAATTACCGTATATTGCTGCTATGTTAAATAGGGGTCGTAGCCTTTTATGTAATCTGCTATGTTAAATAGGGCTTGTAACCTTGTGCACTATGTGGGGTGTAGTTTCTCCTATGTTAAGTAGGAATCGTAGCCTTTTATGGAATGTGGGGTTAAAACTCTTCTATGTTAAAAAAGGGGATGAAGAAGGGTTCACAATCCATCCCTACTATGTTAAATAGATATAGGAAAATGTGTTCGTAGTCTTTAATAAATAGGGGTTGCGAAATATGCTCGTAGCCTTTTATAAAATAGGGGTTGAAAACAAGGTGCTGAATTTCTTATACTTGGACGATATTCATGACTCCATGCATCATAGAGCCCTGAGAAATTTACGCCTTGCAATCAGAGCGGCCTGGGAATAAGTTGCAATTTTAAAAAGTGTACGTCAAATACCGCCCTCCTACTCATGCAGTCGTTCAAGCTCCTCTGCTTCCCAAAAAGGGAAAAGAGGATCTAATATATAGTCGAGATATAGTCGAGACGAAAAGAGAAGATGAGTCGCAGCAATAGACTGTATCTTGACCTTAGGTACGTAAACTCATGTCTTTATAAACCAGCTCTCATAAAGTAAGCATGAAGTCAATGTTTTACAAAATGTAAAAAATAAAACATGATTAATTTGGATATAAACCAAGCGTATTTTTCGGTAAAAATTTACGAGGAGGCTCAGAGGTACTTAAATGTGAATATTTCACCTCTCGGAAATTTTTACATTACCCATGCGCCGATTGGTTTGAGGGCGAGCGCGTTTGCGCTGACCCATGTTATGAACACCTTAATAAAAGAACTAAACCCAGAAATTGTTAGCTACTACGGAGATGATATATCTCTTCATTCAAAAAATTAGTTTTCTACGTTGCTGGCAACACTGAAACAGCTTTCTACGAAAATATGAGAAATTGGTATTCGTTTGTCTGTATCTAAGGCAAAATGTTTATTTTCCAAGTTATCTATCTTTGGTTATGAAGAAGATAAGAATGGCATTAAAATCTCCAAGAAGATTAGTTCTGCAATTGATATTTTTTACCTCCAAAGATGTAAAAACATTACGCAAATATCTAGGCTTATGCAATTTCGCCACAGCGCAAATACCTAATTACGCAGATTTAGTGTCACCTCTCATTGAACTGACTAAAAAGGGAAAACGTTACAAATGGTTACCGTCACATCAGGAAAGTTTCTTATCACTTAAACAAGGACTTGTGAATTCCCTGGCCATGATGCACTATAGTCCAGAAGTACCAATTAGACTTTACGCCGATGCTAGTCAAAATTTTCTAGCGGGAGGAGTATTCCATCTTAATCCCACTAGTAAACAGTGGAGGCCATTAGGATTTTGCTCAAGACAATGTACAGACGCGGAGAAAAGACGTGACATATATGGACGAGAAATCATGGCAGCAGTCTACACCATATAGCCATAGACTCGCATGGTAAGCTCGCACATTATTTCACGTTCCTAGGTAATTCAGCTTTACATTACATCACTGATCTACACAACTGGATCGACGTGTTTACTCGTAATATGCGTGAAGATAACCAATCAAACATTGAAACTGATGATTTACTGGATGTTCTATACAAGATAGCCACAGTTACAGATGAAGCAGAGCAAGAAGTATAAAGAAACCAGTTGAATAAACGTGACAATGAAGAAAAGCAAAGAATTTCGTGGGAATCTCAGATAAAAGCTTGGACGGAAGTTAACGAAAATATTCAAATAGAAGAAAAAGAAGTACCACAGAAAAAGAAGAAGTAGAAGTTACACCTTCTCAATTTGTCGAAGTACTATTTGAAGAAATAAATATTCGTTCTGCACAGAAGCAAGATCCGTTTTCTAAGAAAATTATAGGAACCCTGCAAAATCCCAGTCAGGAGGTAGATGGTAAATTTTTGAGAGCCTCCAAATAATTTAAAATATTTTATGGAATTTTGAACCGTACACCCTCGACGCAACACAAAGCAACTATGTGTCCCACAGGATTTGCGGAATGCTTGGTTTGAAGCTATACATTGTAAAAGAACGGCTAATCACTTAGGCTACCGTAAAACTTATCTTTCGGCGTCTCGAAAATACTACTTTAAGAACATGAAACAGTACTTATCAGAAAAGATTCGCCGGAGTGGCGTGTGTCAAAGGAACAAAATAGTCACACAATTACCACAAGATGAATTGTTACATTTAGAGGTACCCCCAGTTTTTACGTCGTATCAGCTTGATACATCTGGAAAGTATCCCGAGTCATATAATGGAAATAAGAATATAGTCTCAGCTATATGTGAAGGTAGTCGTTACCTTATTTCACAAGCAATACCAGACTTAAGCGCCAAAATAATATGTAAATTTATATACACTCAGATAATAATTCGTTTTGGTATTCCAATGACAATAAAAACTGAAAAACATATATCATTTCAAAGCACACATTATATAGAGCTATGTAATCTTATGGGAATAGCTCCATACAAATGTTTAGCGTATCAACAGAGTGGAATCGGACTTGTGGAGTCGACCCATAATATGATAGAGAATTTAATAAAAACAAAAATGAACGAACAAGGAAACGATCATGGATCATGGGACAGACACTTCTCTGAGTATATATATTGTACAAACCAGTCTATAAGGCTCTCTATGGGCTATTCTGCTAATTATATTGCCATTGAATTTCAACCCATGGATATAGCAGATAGTAAATTTGATATGGTTTGTGAAACTCCAGACAATATGACCCGCCTGAAAGATATGCAACATGCGCGACAGCTAGTAGTTCAGAATCTACAAAAGGATCATGACAGACATTAAAGTTTTATGACAGACGGCATAGACTACACGAGTACGAGATAGACGACAAGGCTTTAGTCTTTATTCCGTCGTTCCGTTCCGGTACTGCTAAAGCATTTACTACACCATTTCACAGACCCGGAATAGTGATTAAGAAACTACATAATAATGCTTATCAAATTCGAATACAAGATAAGCGCGGCAATTGGATCGTAGAAGATGTCGCAATCCAAAGATTACGCCCTTACTATGATGATGTGCTTTATTTAGAAAAATACGGCATTGACCACACTCTAGTGGAAGAAAACAAATAAAAAAACAAGATCAAGTGGGTGAGAAGATGCAAACCAGTTATATTTTTTTCTTCATCTATTCTTAAAAAAACGCTCCTAGCGATTTCGAGTGATGATTTGAAAGGAAAGCCGAGTTATTCCCGACTATAAAGGAATACTGATTTGCCCGAAATATTGGAGGAAATGCCGAATGTTTTCCATATATCCCCCCACTTTTGAATCATCTATCGATTTGGTTAGAGGCATATTTTTTTATTCTTAAGGAACACCTGCCCTTATAGAAATATACTAACATACGTTAAAGTTTTGGTTAATATAAATTTACCAAAAGTAAAAACGCATTAATTTTCTTACGTTAAAGTTAATTTTTTTAATTAATGGTATTATTACTTCATAGTTTATTGTATATGTTAAGAGTGGCTCCAATTTTTTTCTTTCTTTTCTCGAAACAGATATTTTGCTATAAACAAAGGTCATTTTTTTATGATAACAGTGCTTATCTTAGTTATGTAAGTATATATATTGTTCCTATGTTATCGGCTGAGTCCTTAGTTTATAAACAGTGACTCATGCAAACGAATGGGTAAAATCAAGGTAAAATTATGCTAATTTACTTCTACCTCTCCTGTTAGGTTACATTGTAATACGTTATAAGCATAAAACAAAACCAATGATATGTGTATTCTTCTCAAGCATATAACGAACATTAGAATACAGAAATAAATAAAATTCTAATATATACTTTAGTAAGTGAAGGATTTACAAAGTAAACTTATCCTTAAAGGAACCACCAGTATAGGGTGTCACCCGCAATGCGCAACCTTCAGCTTCCACATATTCATAGATTTGCTGTCGCATCCGACAACCAAACTGGCGCATACACGTATGCAAATCCGCGGGATTAATATTGATATTTCTTAAGTATTCTTCAACTTTCACCACCGACGACGCCGAGAAAAATTCGTTTACAATATTTTCATTTTCAAACGACGCTTGGCACAGCGCAATTTCTTTGCCAACAACATAAGCTTGTAAAAACAGCCTCTCGACTGGCCATTGCAACAAATGATATAAGCAAAGCATTTTTTTTATTCCTTGTTAGCAGAGATGCATTATGGTAAAATGGTTATTTGAGACTTGAGTAATGCTTCGTTTTCTCATGTAAGCATACGGAAATTTGTAGCAAAATCCTGCGCTAGCATTATTATCAAGGTAACTTGTATATAGACTTAAGATTTAACAATAAACCATTACCGTTTATGTTTAATTATAACATAAAAACTGTATGATGTTATAGCAAAATATAATGGATTTTTTAAATTTTTCTTTAAAAAAGGGGATAACATCAATTCGAAAAGCTAAGATTTGGCTTCTTTTTTTTTCTTTCTAGATGAAAAAAATGGAGTTCATATTTCTAATAGCAGACTCCATACAAATGTTAGCCTTTTCGACGGTATTGAATCCTAATGAATTTCACGAGATAATCCTGCAACAGATTGGAGCTACATTAACGAACATGGGATTGGCAGTAAATTCACACACAGACGTATACATAGCAATTCTTTCCAACCTAAATTTACAGACAACATATCCATCTAAAGGAAATTGCGTTGCTTGGAGTGAAATTAGACAATAAATTAAAAACCTTTAAAAGGCATTCTTCACTATAGCAACGCATTACTCAAGTCATAATGATCTGTTACTGAAGATGCCATCCCATGTCTCTTTAAGATTTCAGCCACCCAAACAATTTATTGTGTAAATAACACACGAACCAAGAGAAACTTTATTTCTTTCTTATTAGGGCTTGGATCGTTTCGCTTGTCCTTAACAAATATGTTTCAACAGCGACGTTTAGCGTCATCGGTAGAACAGCTAAACATGAAAATCTATTGACCACAGAAATTAATAATATGAAAGATTGCTTTACTCAAGAGATTAAGGTTATTAGAAACGTAGTTTTTCCAATCAAAAACACGTTTTTGGGTATGCAAACGCATATATTGAAATCCTTCTGTACTCTCGCCCAGGAAACAAGTAAACTTTCTGCATTTTATGCTCATTATTTGGCACAGAGTCAAGTTAAACAATTTATATCTCATATTTCTACAAACAAACTTTCTCCTCAAATTTTAGCAGAAAATCACAATTTGCAACTGGTTTCAGCACACGAACTACTCAGAGACGCCATATACAAGTACGACTTAGGCCTCTTATACACAGTTTCCAAAACATTTCTAGTTTCCTTTAACTTTCAAACTAAGAACGTAGACCTATTACTTCAGGTTCCGTTGATTGAAACTACTTCAATGTCTACTCTTCTTGAAGTTATAAATTTGGGATTCTTACACGGTGTATATCAAAAAGTTTAAACAACTATTTTTTTACCTCGTTTTGTATTTACTTCAGGCAACGAGTTTTTTTTTAAAATTGAAGAATAATTTTGTTCATTTGAAAACTACTTATACGTATGCAAACCACATAGTTTCAGGAATTCACAACAAGCGAATTGCATAACCAAGTTGTTATACAATCACACGTTCTCTTCATGTCAACTGCAAACTTTTGATTCAAATGCCAAATACATATACGGATATACAGATGCTGACCTTTTACTTTCATCATTGGTACCCTTTCATAAAACCTACAGATCCGAGACAGGAATATCTCATAGTAAACAATACGAAAATACTAATAATACCTCTCTCTTCTTTCACTATAATGAGTTCGAGCATATAATCTTCAAGGTCGTGATCCTACCTTCCAAAATGCAAATCCAAACAGCTACTCATAATTTAGTATTAAACAACACAGAGCTACTTCCTACACTTGTAGAAAATTCGACAATTAGATAAACTGACAGCGCAACTAAATTCCAATAAAACTCACGGCAAGCGACTCCAACCCCTAGAAACTGACCTATCACATATAAATATTTTTATAATTACAACAGTAGTGGTATTTTTTTGGTAATAGTTATAGCATTAGGATATGTAATTTATGTTACATTTAAAAGAATCAAAATTTTAGAAGAAGCCAGACACTAAGTATTTTTATGTTCTCTATTTTCAGAGAGCCATGTTAGGATTAGCTTTGTTAGTCTTGGCTATGAGTGACCTAATACTAGTTATTCTGGCTTATATATTTGTAAATCTTTGTAAATATAAGCTGCATAGAAGTAATAATAGGCGATCTCAAAGTAAACAAACATCTATTACTCACAATTCTATTTCTCTTCCTATTGTTAAGTCTTCTATTAACCCACATTTTTATGATGTCCCTCCTTCTTCCGTTTTGGACCAAGGACATGAATACGAAATACCTATATCTTTATATGATAAATCGTACATCTCTTACGTTCCTTCCACGCACAGGATAATAATACCACCTTCTTCACCTCCAACAATACCAGTTTTCAAAAATAACACAAATAAAATCACAAAATCCCGGACTAAACAACCCACGTCATCCTACATCTTTTCTGTAGAGCATATGTCCTCAAATGAATTCCTCTCCTACCTAGTGTGAACATAAGCGCCATGAACTCATAAACCAGTCTCACCGAGCTAACTAAAAATACATCCAGAACTTCATTCTAGCAAGATAGTAGCAGAACATCTTTATCAGCACAGGCGGCATTACAAGACCCAAGGGGGACTTGTAGGACCTAGGAGACAACAACATCTCTTGTATTACCCAGTGATCAGTGTTAGCGCAACAAGGACTTCCTTAATGGAGCACGAAAAACATGCAAACACATATTAAGTTATGACATATCATACATATATATATATGCATTTAATTTTTCTTATTTATTTCTTTTTTAGTGTGGTATAGAGTAAATTTTCTTTTAAGGCTATATATATATAAATCCCATACTTGTGATACAGTGATTGTGGTGATAGTGATACAAGCGGTTAGAGGAAAAAGGTGACATGTTACATTTTTTAAAAAAAATGAGTTCTGGTGGTTGATGGAAGTGTTATGTGTTATTCTTGGTCTACAACATCCCATTTAAGTAATTCCACGGTCTGAATAAAGAGATTCAGAAACGATGAAGGGGATATGTTATACAGACAAATGAGTTTGTTTGTGGAAGAAGGTGTCATGTAAAAATTGTGCTCATAACACCTTTATCCATTCACATACATTTAAAATGAGGTAAGCGCGTTATCGTATTGTCAAGCTGCTATTATTTTGTTTTGTTTTTTTGCCAAAGATGTCGCCAATGCCCTTTCGTAAAGAAGAGAAAATTTTGAGCTAAAAAATATTATCTACTTACTTGTGGAGATGAATATAATAACATTTTAATACTACACAGCTACAATATTAAGCAAAAATCAAAGAAGAATGAAATAATATGCACGGATGACACAAAGTAAAGCAACCACTACTAAATCAACGCTTACTTCTTTTAACTTCCTTGGAAATCACTCCTTTTCCAAAGCTGAGCACTTCAAAAGCATTTTATAAAAGCCAATGTGATTATGCAATTTAGGTTTGCATATCATCTCTCTAGATAGGTATACATCTGTATTTTGTACTTGGACAAAAGATATTGCTTCTCGCGGAAGTACTGAAGTGGCAAGCTCACTACTAATAGCCATAGAGCTAGATCAAGGCCTGCGGGAAAGAGGCAATCTTGTAATATGGACAGATTCATGTGTTGGACAGAGTAAAGAAACTCATATCATTTATGTGTATCATGATTTTGAACGGTTATTTCAAGTCAATAGGCCACAAATTCCCCGAGGTGGGTCACACTTAGTTGGACTCCGATCGTGATTTTTGTCGGATAGAGAAGGAAATGCGACGTCATCCAAATACCTACATAACAGAGGAATATCGTCGTATTATTATCCAAGCAAGTAAAGGAAATCATGTAATTGATATGGAGTCACACTTTAGATATATTGATAACCTAGCTTCGTTTTAAAAACTCACAAATAGGAAAAAAGATATGCTTGGTGAAAACGTTCCCTTCAGGGATGGCATTAAATTGATACGTGTAGAAGAATATGGTTCTTATTTGTTCAAAGAAAGCTACGATCCTTTCAGACCATTTAGGAAGTGGACATTCATCGATATAAAACAGACAGACAAATCGATGTTCACAACAGCATTGTAGTTCCAGATATTGGTCACAAAACTGGATGGCTGAACGAGAAAAAGGAAGAAATTAAGAAGCTATTACAATTTATTCCAAACGAGTATCATTGGTACTACGAACATGGAGAATATTACTTTTTTCTGTTTAATATGTTGTTCTATGTTGTATCACGTACTTTCTTTCATTTTATTCTGCTCATAGAGATAGACACTAGCGTGTGCATGACTTTATCATAAAAACTTTGTTCATAGCACCTAAAGATCTTTTTGGAGATATCAATACAATTAGATGATGAAAGTGTTATGTACATATTTTATTTCATGGGACGGGGAAAATGACACATTTGAAAGTGCGAAGCCTTAAAACGAATTTTCATACATATAACAATATGGCAAGTCATATGGAATCATAAAAATTTTGACTTCAATTTTCCAGAAATTTATAATTTGTCACATACCTCATTTATCCTCTAACCGCTTCAATTTATACGTAGTATTTTTTTTGCTATTTTGCTTTTTCCACTGTTTTTATTATTGATTCACATTTCATTCAATAGACCTAGTCATTTAAATTTGTTATCCATTAAAACTTAAGTGATTTCAAGAAACACGTTGTTCAAAAAGCAACGATAAGCATGTGAGAATTTCTCGTGAGAACGAGACGCTTGTTCCTTCTTGCACCGAAGAAGCGAAAATATTGCCATTTCTCGCAGCTGCAAGAGCGAGAACTGACTTCACTCTTGCCTTGCCTTGCGTGAAATACTAACCTGGGGAGCAATATAATTGTTTCCGCCTCTCGTTCCAATTATTGTATATATTAAGTGTTTAATATTAACTTAAGTGTGTAACTTACCCTAGCAGCAGGACTTTCTTTCCTTCTTTTCACACCTTCAGCTTGGCTCCTGTCATTTATCTCACAGCCTAGGTTCTCCAATTTTCTCTTGGAGTTTTCTAAAAGAAATTCCAAGTTTGTTGTGTCTTTCTTATGTCCTTTCACATAAAATATCAGTTGATCCAACTTCTTAATCAATTCCTTTTCGGAAGACGACTCAGCTCCCATGGCTACAACAGAACCTAGTGAAGAATCATAAAACAATGGTATTGAAACACTGACAGTAGTACTACATAGTAAATTTAAAAAATACAACCTAATAAAATATTACAAATATTTTTACAGTATGCCATTATAAATATGAAGAGTATGGGGAAGGAAGGCAGATGTCCACTTTTTAATTTAAAAAACAAACAAATAACACTCGTAACAAGTACTGCACAATGACATCTAATTTCTAGGAAAGTTTCAATCCAAAAGCGTAATAATAAACAAGTTATAGCAGTTTTTAGGATATTAAATATCTACCAGGTGTATGCATAAGTAGTTTCCGGTTTACCTAAGAGATGGCGCCAGTGAAAAGTACGCACCGTATTCATTTGACACATACGTCATTTTGTTCGTCTGATATTAAATTACAAAAACACACAAGTTGAGTCCGCCAAACACTAGCGTCTTTGTTTTATCGTTCAGTGATCATGTCGAAGTGTGTGCCTGAAAAAGAACTTTTGCGGCACGCATTGCTTTTCTTATTTAATCAAAAGAAAAAGGCTGTTGAAAGTCCTGGTGTGCTTGTAGAAACATATGGTGAACACGCTCCATCGATTAGAACATGTAAGACATGGTTTCGACAATTTAAAAGTCGTGATTTCAATGTGAAAGAGAGTGTGCGCTCTGGTAGACCACAAAAGTGCGAAAACGAGCAATTGCAGGTGTTATTGGAGGATGACCCAACTCAAACTCAACAGCAATTGGCAAAAGCATTAAATGTGTCACAAGAAACAATCAGCACACATTTACGAGCAATGGGGAAGATCAATAAACTGGGTAAATGGATCCCACACGATCTGAATGAACGTCAAATGGAAAATCGCAAAGTCACTTGTGAAATGCTGCTTCAAAACCACGAAAGAAAATCCTTTTTGTATCGAATTGTGACGGGTGACGAAAAATGGATTTATTTTAAAAACCCGAAGCGGAAAAAATCGTGGCTTTCACCTGGCGAAGCCGGTCCTTCAACACCAAGGCCAAATCGCTTCGGCAAGAATCCCATGCTTTGTTTCTGATGAGACCAGAGCGGTATTGTGTATTATGAATTCTTGAAGCCCGGCAAAACCGTTAATGCACAACGCTATCGCCAACAAATGATTAATTTAAATCACGCATTGATCGAAAGACGACCGGAATGGGCCCGAAGACATGGCAAAGTGATTGTGTTACACGACCATGCGCCGTCTCACACAGCAAAACCAGTGAAAGACACCTTGAAATCGCTTGGATGGGACATCCTTCCGCACCCGCCGTACTCCCCAGACCTGGCGCCATCTGACTATCATCTCTTCGCATCAATGGGGCACGCGCTCGCAGAGCAGCACTTCACCAATTTCGAAGACGTTGAAAATGGCTCGACGAATGGTTTGCCGCAAAAGACAAGCAGTTTTTCTGGCATGGTATGCATCAATTACCTGAAAGATTGGCGCAATGTGTAGAAGCCGATGGCCAATATTTTAAATAAAACAAAATTAATTTCCCTTGAAAATTACGTGTTTTCTTTACAAAAAAAAATGGCAAAAACTTATGCATTCACCTGGTAAGTACTCTCTTCTTCTCAAAACAGTGAAAGAAATGAAGACAAATACTCGAGTATCAGTATTGAGAATTGAAATTTCTTTATGGTTTTTATTAATCTAAGGGTCAGGCCGGGACAGGGGAGGAGAAGCGATTCGGGAAGACGTCGGCCACTATCTATATGTTGAAGGTGGTATCCCGGAATGTGCCTGGTGTGACTGAGGAGAAACCTTGGGAAGCTTCAGTCAGGATGGTGGGAACCTAGAATCGAACCCACGACCTCCTGAATTTTACTCCAACGCTCTGCCACTTTTTAATGTTAATTATTTTTTTTTTTATTTCTCGATCATTATTAATGTAGGCTACATTGCCTCTTACATACAATACTTTATAAACAAATTAACATCATATTCCCGTTAATAGATTACACTATGGTAGTCTGCATACATTTTTAGTCCACATTCGTGTGATATTTTAAAAAAAAATCTTAACAATAAAGTATACAGTTCAACATAGTTTGTATACTTTAAGTCCAATATAAGATACAAGGAAATGAAATGAGATTACTAAGCTCTAAACTATGGGGAGATTGTCTTATAATAATATTAAATATATTTATATATGCCATCCATATGTTTACTACTTGATTACATTGTGTAACTTTGTGTTTAGTAGTCTCTTCTTCCTCGCATATTTTACATAAATAATCCTGCTTAACGCCATATTTGTATAATACTACTTTTATTGGATAGTGTTGATTAACAATAAAATAAATTTGATGTACAGAAGGTTCTTGCCTAAAGTTGACCAAATCATGGGCCACTGATATTGCTTATATTTTCAGTGATTCTTACAGAAATATTATCTCCTATTGTTAGCCAAACCAATTCTAAATATTTCACCTCGTGTAGTGCAGTGGGGGACCACCTCAGTCTGGTCGGAGCTGTTACTTACGTGTTACGCAGCACATGTCAATCACTGAAACACGTTCTGAGAAAATGTTTACTTACTCGATTTGCATCTTCATCACTGTGGCTGTCCAAGCTGTCCTCGATGCAGGATCACATAAGGCAAAAGGGAAGTATCCTTATTAATGTGTACCTTCGGTAGACGTTTGCCTAGGACAAGATTTAAGTTCAGAATGTCCCAATACTAGCGAAAAGCACCCAAAGCTCGACACCAGAACATCGTGTAAGAACAGAGACAGGGCTTCTATTTCTAAAAGTTTATATATTCTCGAGTATCTGGGACACGGTCCTATAATAACTTCCCGTAAGGGCTATATCCAAAGTTCATGTCACTATATTTGAGCTGTCCTTATTATTTCGTCTTGACCACTGTAGGTCAGTGTAACGGGATCAAGACTTGCAGCACACGTATTTTCTTATACTTTACATTAGATTCCTTCTCTTTTTCC
>JAGDQP010023044.1:14808-28010 GCA_022664845.1 Lepisma saccharinum | reverse complement strand
AAACCAACTAGTAAAGACCCACTAACCAATTGAGTGGTTTTTTATAGTGACCGACTGGGTCGGATAGACAACGGGTTGATAAAGAAATAAAAGTAAATAAATAAAATAAATCAAACACCAAGGAATATAAACAATGGTATTGACAGATTAGTTAAATAAAAAATCTCACAAGAAAATATATTTTTTCTTTATGTGGTTTCTCTTTTAAATCCAAAAATGTGTAACTCGAGGGTATATTTCTAAACTAATTGTATCACAGAGCATCATATAGGATAGATTAGGTAAATGTAAAGCCAAAGTTACTTGTTTATGTTGTGCTTTCGTTACACCCCTCTTTTCAGTCCCCTCAAGAAACGCATAATTTAAAAACAAATAAAGCAAAGATGACGATGATGATAGCCCAATTCTGATTTATATTTTACACGTCCAAACCTAAAAGGGACGCTCTGAGTCCTTTAAAAAATCAGTAAGCTTAAGCTTGTGATATTGAATTTCCACCTTTCACAGCGTCTTTCACCAATCTTTCTGCCCCTGTATTAAAAACCAAAAAGTACTACATCTACCATTCTAATTTTAAAGGTCTTGAATTGTCCAAGAACGTTTATTTCAGTATACTTTCGCCTACATGTAGCAATTTAAAAGTTATTTCCCTTTGAATATATAAAAAGAAGGGGATGGAGAATAATTAATTTTGGGATTTAAGGACGCCATATTTAAAATATGACGTAACTATGGCAACAAATTATCCTAAAATGAAATTTCTAATGTGTTATTAAAATATTCGCACAACCATGAACGTTTTAATTTAAAATTTGTAGAAGTTATAGCACTTTAAAGGCAGAGAGACAAATTTCACCGGCGGCCATTTTGTGCCCCGCCCCCTCCCGGTCCCCTGCCACGGTATTCGGCTTGCCACCTGGTACCACATGATTAGGTACCTTCTAATGAAGGTATTCCCCCTACCCGCAACGGTCCTTCACACAAAACTCACGAACTTACAAATGTAGGTGTCAGACCAATCTTTCTGGTCCTGCATTAAAAGCCATAAGCCATACGCTTCGCTTACCATTACATAAATTAGTCTAGCTCCGTTAGTTTTAAAGATACAGAAATGGAACATACCTCGTTGGAAAGCCCTTGCAATGGCCTACAACGTTTATTGCAGGGCTATTTCGCCTACCTTTGGCAGTTTACGAGTTATTTCGCTTCGAATATAAAGAAAAGAGATTGATAATAATTAATTTTGGGATTTAAGGACGCCATATTTAAAATATGGCGTCGCTATGGTAACAAATTGTCCTAAAATGGAATTTCTAATGTGTTATTAAAATATTCGCACAACCACAAAGGTTTTAATTTAAAATTTGTAGAAGTTATAACACTTTAAAAGCAGAGAGACGAACTTTACCGGCGGCCATTTTGTTTCCCCCCTCCCGGTCCCCTGCCACAGTTTTCGGCTTGCCACCTGGTACCACATGATTAGGTACCTTCTAATGAAGGTATTCCACCTACCCGCAACATCCCTTCACTCAAAATCCCACGGACTAGGAAATATTGACATATGCTTCTTGACTATAAAGTTTGGAAAGCAGTAGCAACGTTTTGTCAAGACCGCGTGAAGCAAACCAATCGTCATTTTGATGAACTATATGAGGACGACACAGAATCGTGATTCTGTTCCATCATCTTCTTGACGTCTTTAACATTTTCATTCGGGATGGTATCGAGACGGTTTTGGTCTCGGTCTCTTCGTGAGAGTTTCGAAATACGATAGACTTTAAAGAGTTGCCGTCCCTCGACTAATCTGTAATGGGTACGCAGACTTTCGATCTCAGTAGAAGAACAAGAATGTTAATATCATTTTAACATAGTTTGTTGCATTGTTAGCTTGAGGTTTAGATTAGAGATAATAATCTGAAATAGAGTTAAAACATTATGATTTTAAAGTAATAAAGAAACTATAGGTAGCAAGTTTAGAATACTAAGAAATGAGATAGATGAAAATATTTATATGATGAAAACGGATCCTTGTTATACCACAAATTGTGAAATTGGTATTTATAACATTAACTTTTTGCGGTTTCGAAATTATTAAACATTTATATTCACCAAATAACTGCTACATTAAAAATAAAACTATAAAAATACATTTATTTGAAATTTTTTACCAGGTAGTTTTATACATATAAATGTATGTACAGTATGTGACAACATTTTTACTTATTTCCAACTTTTGTACAATGAAATAATGAAATACAAAGAAAATGTAAATAAATACAATTTACCAAACTCCACACAAATTACGTATTTTGTTTATACAGTACCGCTCTAGGCTGATTAAAAGAAGCAAATTACATGTTCATATGTATAGACTACAGCTGCATCATAAGAAAGCAAAACGAAAACAGTGAAATGCGTTCCCGCATCAAATAACAGGGTATTGCGAATCATAAACTAACATGAGCTCATTGGTATTTTAAATAAACCGTGTTATCAAGTTAAAATATCGTTCCAACAATCCCAGCAAAGTATAACTTAATAGGTAAAAAATTTAACCTTACTGTATCTAAGACGTGCTATGTACACTCTTATATCCCCACTGTGTCTTTCTGTCGACAACTTTCGACTCAGGAACTGCTAAGGCTACGAAAGTGGTTGAAGTGTTTTTCGAGAGGTCTCGGTGAAACTTCACCAACGATATAACCCAAACTGCTGAATTCTTGCGGTAACACATGCCCAGTCCCCTGACTGGGCTTCACCTAACTTGATTTTTGTTAAAACTATACTGATTTCTTATCGATTGTACAGGTTACGTGATAGTTTGTGCAGAATTTCCTCTGCATAGACTATGAAGTTCCTACAGAGAAACTTTATACAACTTTTAGCCTTCAGCAACAAGTGCTGGAAAGCCTTATGCAATCGCCATATATGTTTGTCGACAACTTTCAAATCAGGGACTACCAGGGCTACGAAAATAGTTGAGGTATCGCTGGAAAGATATCGTTGAGACGAGTTCAAGCCCGTATAGATAATCCAGATTGGATCAGTGAATCGGGAGATATGAAAATCACCTCATCCTAGTAATTTTCAATCATAAGGGATTACTAGGACAGCGAAGGTGCTTGAGCTGTCTTTGATAAGGTATCAACGAGGCGAGTTCAAGCCCGTATAGATAATCTATATTAGATGAGTTGGTCCCGAGATACGGGGGTATCCATTTCCCGCTTCCAACTCAGGAGCTACTAGGACTACAAAAGTTGTTGAGATTGATATATCGTTAGTAGTATGTCCGACACTTGACCTCACTTTCTGGAAAATTGTACGTTTTTGCCATACCAGGCTGATAGCAAGGAGTCGATTTTCCAGGGCTGTACGATACGCTGTGTCGTCGTTTTTGTTTACAATGTGTAAAAGGCTACGGCATCTTTTTTCATCCCCTTAGTGAAAGGCTACGAACCTATTTTGCACCCCCTATTTATAAAAGACTGCGGCGCCGTTTTTATTACCTACGAAGCTGTTTTTGCAACCCTTATTTAACATAGCAAAGATTACACAGGGAATATAGGCTAGTTACGCCCTACAACACTATGAAAGGCTACGACTAATTTTTTTCATCCCTCATACCAATGCACGATAGCAGAGATTTCGTGAAAGGGTACGACCCCTTTTTTCATCCCCTATTTAACATAGCTGAAATTACTTAACCACATTTTATAAAAAGGCTACGACCCCTATTTAACATAGCAAAGATTACACAGGAATATAGGTTAGTTACGCCCTCCAACACTATGAAAGGCTACAACACCTTTTTTGATCCCCTATTTAATATAGCAGAGATTACACCCCACATAGTGTACAAGGCTACGAAGCTACAGAGGCTACGATCTATCCATCTCCTATTTAAATATAGCAGAGATTACATAAAAGTCTACGAAGCTCTTTTTCAACCCCTGGAAAGCACCATAGCAGAGATTACATACACAATTTCCCAACCTTTATTTAACACAGCACAGAGGCTACGGTACTTTCGCTCACACCTAGGGATTACACAAATACACAGGAATATATGCTAGTACACCAGTGGACGATACGAACCTGTTTTTAGCCCCTACAGAGCACAGCTCTAGGCTATTTAAGAAGCTCTTTCTGCAACCCTTATTTCCACCCCACCTAGAGATTACATCAGTGCACGATAGCAGAAATTACACAAATACACAGGAATATATGCTAGTTAACCTAACCTTAATAAAATGGAATAGGAGACTACGAAGTTCTTTTACATAGCAGCGATAACAACAGAAATCTGAACTCAGTTTCTATACCACACCCTACAACCTAGGCAAAGGTCAAATATTTTAACAGTGTATATCTCGTAAACGGCTAGACATATTGAGATTCTGTTTTCACATTTGGTATGTGGGCATTGAATAAAATTTGCGGAAAAAATTGGTGGCCTCGAGTTCAAAGGTCAAATATTTAACCCTGTATATCTCGTAAACGGCTAGACATATTGAAATTTTGTTTTCACATTTGGTATGGGGGCGTCGAGTGACCTAGGTACATTTTATTATATTACCAACTTATAAAAAATATTTCCTTTCATTATACTAAAACATTTCATTATACATAAAAGACTACAATCACTTTTAAAAAAAAACATAGCAAATATTACACAGGGCCTACACTGTAACATAAATTTGAAGTTTTGTGTATACTGCTAACTGAACTCATCTGGCTATTCATCTCGCGATCAACCATACACGCACACACACACACTCGCGCGCGCGCACATGGTTTACGGTGAATTAATCTCGCACCAGGGACCAACAAACACATGGCTTATGGAGAACTTAATCTCGCACCAGGGACCTACGCACATGGTTTACGGAGAACTTAATCTCGCGCCAGGAACCTTTCTCATAAACGAATAAAGCATAATATCGCTAACATTAGTGTTGCCGGTTGACAATTTATTTAAGAAGTCCTGTAGTGAATATCCACATGCACGACATGCTAAATAGAAAAAACAATAGTGTCCACAGAACTGAGATAAATCACCTTGAATGCGTCTATTATTCCACGTATAAAATAAACAGTTTCGTTTTGAAAACCTTATATGATACGGTATATATGGTGGAAGGACATAGCTACCAAAATATTCACCGTGCCCTAAATTAGAAATATAAACAGCAACCCAATGTTCACCGGGCTTATTACTAGGATCAATATTTATAATAATGGCTGCAGGAAATGTATGAATAAACGGAGGTAGTTGATTTGCAGCATATACACCTATAAAATGATTTTTAAGCAAATTCTTTTGTAATGCCTAATAAAGTTCAAGGGTATTTAACATTTTTAATTAATATATATTTTTATCTGGAAATCAATTTCTAGTTCTGAGGAGAATTCTCCATAAATAATTGCTATGGAGATGGCAGTTCTTGCTTAAAATGAACCTCGAATCGTACACTTCCCTGTCGCTGGGGGCTAGTATGAAATGCAACACTAGCACTAGAATCGGGAGTTAAATCAAACACCAGTAGAGTATAACCATTAGGATATTCGGCAAGTGAAATATCATTACCCTGATTAGAATAATAAATACCAGAACCTGTAAATATCGTAGAATATGCTTGTATATATAGGTCATTATCAAAATCTGGCTGTAGTGGTCTAGTTGGAACAGGAGTTCCGTCAATATACAATGTAAAGAATGACATACTGAAATGCTTAAAATTAAAAGGATTTGTCTGATAAGTACCGTTGAAAGCTGTGTTAGTAACAAACCCAATAATACTACCTTTAGGCACTATGCCGGAAAACAAATCTGGAAGAGTGATGTCCATAATGCCCTGCGGTAAAGTCTATGTATTCAACTGCACCTTTGATATCGGGTATTTTACTCTAAATTTAGGATTTCGTAATACTTTATTTTGTGCTATTTTCACCGTGGGCGACACATCAACCCTTTTCACAAACAGTGTTGCAACTGTAATTACAACTTTCCCCTCAGCTGCAGTCTCGCCCATTAGACAAAATACGGGTTTGGCTGAAATCAGCTTAATACGCAACTGTACACTACTCAATAGAAATTTCTCCTGATCGAAAATATCACCGTGAATATAGCCCAGTAATTCAAAGAGCTGACTTAACGCTGTGAGAAGTGAGCGTTGTTTAAAACCCTGATTATTATTATCGGCAACACTGTCCATTTGACCGGCAGTATCTTTAAACCACATTGCGCTCTGAAGATGACTTGTTTTAGCATTGGCATTATAATTCAGTAGTTTTTCAATATACTATCGAAATGGATATGTATGCGAGGAATAGGAAATTAGTTGATTATTCAGATATATTTGTACCTCGCTGAACATTGCACTGAGAAAATCATTTACAGGACCAATTTTCTTATCAGTAGTTGTTAAATCAGAACCATCAGGTTTAGTAATTTAACTTCTAATATGTAGCATTGTATGTGGTAAATCAATATAATCATCACCGTGCCGGGGACTACAAACTCAATGGGTGCATTATCAGATATTGACGCTACAGGTTTATACGGCACGTTTTATTACCAATAATACTCGTTTGAGCGAACAGACCCGCAAATAGATCTAATTCTGATTTCGTATACTCACACTGCATTTTTCCTTTTCTGCTATTAATATACTCATTAGATTATTTTTATAATACCGTATTACGTCTGCGAAAATGTAGTTTTACACATACACTGCCATATTGGAAAGGAAGTAGATTACCCGTGCTATCTCTTAAACCAATAATAATTAGATCAAACTGTTTACGTTGTACGGGGACATAATGAGGATATTCAAAGATATGCACATTACGAGCCCCATACTCTTTAATATTCGTATTTATAATACGCAGTAGTGGAGCAACAGTATCGCCTACCAGCTGAGGTTCTACAATATCACTATAAATATACATGTGTACAGGTAACGATTTCTGTAAATCGGGTGGATAACGTGCATGATGGACAAGTGCAATACTGTCTTGCTGTATATGATCAAAACCTAGTATTTTGGCTAATTCGCTTGATAGCCGTACTTCCTTTACACTCTCGTCATCTTTTCTTACTCTACTGACCTCAATGCGTTTTACCGAAGCTTTAACTTTTAATTGTAAATTCAATTTATCGCTTTTATAGTAAATTTGAGATAGAATATCGTCAACGTGATAATAATGACCGGGCATTACTTTAGTTATGTTCCAGCTGTCATTATCCGTGGCACGGTAATAAATATTATTAGTATATTTGGAAACATTCTGAAATGAAACTGTATAATGAACTTCAACAACAGCTGTTTCCCACTCACCTTTCTTCAGCACGAGAGGATGATATAATTTTGTAGTATAACACGTCAGAGTATTTTGCGGGAAATATTCCATAGAACTGTTACTGGGAACTGTGAGGTAAAAACTAGTACGCTGCTTCATAATTAATTAATTAGAAATCTCTCTCTTCTTCCTTTTTTTCTTTACATCACCACCCGATTGCTTATTTTTACCTTTTCCTCCTCCTATAAACACCTGATTTATTTTATTTTGTGCTTTATTCTTTAAATTACTTTTTGCTTGCTGCGAACGTGCTTTTAAAACCTCTTCAACGGGTCTATTACTATTTAGTACGTCTTGGGCTACATTAATTCCACCACGTAACAATTCTTTACCAACAGTTTTTGCACCTTGTTTCAATAATGGAAATACATTACGAAATAAACCACCTAGAAAACTACCAACACCATATCCTTCTTGGTATGATGCACCTCTATATACAGGGTAAGTCAAAATGATGGACCCGATTTCATAAATTTATTTTGTGAAATATAATGAACATATCTTTATGTGAGCTACGCGCAAGGAAAGGCAAAAGTTCAAAGTTTAGTTGAGTTTAGTTTATGTCCCGCGTGGTTGCATTGTCTACCGCTACGCGGCGCTGGAAGCAGTTAACGAAAATGGCGCTGACTGGAGAGCAGAAATCGTTCTGTGTGCTGGATTACCATATAAACAAGTCTGTGATGAGTGTTCAACGGCATTTCCGTACCAAGTATGGCAGAGACCCACCTACTGAAAAAACCATTCGTACATGGTATGAAAAATTCAGAGATACGGGCTGCATCTGTAAGCGAGAATCGACTGGCCGTCCTTCAGCTGAGGAAGAGACAGTGGAACGTGTTCGCGCCAGTTTTGTGCGGAGTCCACAGAAGTCTACCTACCGGGCAGCGAGGGAACTTGAAATGCCACAGAAAACTGTATGGCGAATTCTGCGGAAACGTTTACAAATGAAATCCTATCGCTTGCAACTGCTACAAGCCTTAAGAGACACTGATTATGCTGCTCGAGCGTCTTTCTGTGCTGATTTTCTCACGTTAATGGAAGAGGATGGGTTCGCCGAAAGGTTACGTTACAGTGATGAAGCGGTGTTTCACCTTTCTGGGAATGTGAATAGACACAACGTAAGGATCTGGGGAACTGATAATCCCCACGCAGTTGTGGAACACCAACGCGATTCACCCAAGGTGAATATGTTTTGTGCCATTTCCCCTGAAAAGATTTATGGGCCCTTTTTCTTCCTTGAACCTACTGTGACAGGACATGTTTTTCTTGATATGCTGCAACAATGGCTCCTTCCACAGCTCGAAGAGGATAGTGCAGATTTCATTCTTCAATTGGATGGTGCCCCTCCGCATTACCATGGCAGCGTTCGGGATCATCTCAATGAGGCATTGCCACAGCGCTGGATAGGCCGTGCATCTCAGGAGGATCGAGTTCTCATTCGTTGGCCACCTCGTTCCCCCGATCTGACCCGGGGGATTTCTTTTTGTGGGGTTTAATAAAGGATCGTGTTTACGTACCACCACTTCCAACAACATTGGGTGACCGACAACAACGCCCGCATCACAGCAGCCATTGCAGAGATTGACCGTGACACACTACACAAGGTTTGGCAGAAGATAGACTATCGGCTTGATGTGTGTCGTGTTACGCGAGGTGCTCACATAGAGCACTTGTGATGTGACTGAAAAAAACTTTGAGAGTTACCCTTCTTACCACATGTACTACATTCAGATATGTTCATTATATTTCACAAAATAAATTTCGAGATTAGATATAGTTTGATAATAATGTAATTTTTCGGGCGAAATTAAAGTAACGTTTCCTTGCAATATGTTATAGGAACATTCACAAATAGAATTAATTAATTCGGAAACTGCATTTTGTAATATCGCCTTGCGTGCTTTAGGTTTTGCCTTTGCTAAAAGTCTTAGTAACTGTGCATTCTGCTTATTAATCATTTTTACGTCTATTAAAATAAAAATAGTTGTTAGAATATATAACATATTGAAGTTAGTATTATTTTACAGGCACATAAACATAATTGAATGAATTCGAGGGTAAAACATTTGTTTTAACACGCTGCTCATCGGGAGTATTCTGTTTAAAATCAAATAGTAGGTAACCGTGAGCATTTTGGGTTGCATGTTGATAGGCTTCCTGAATAAACTTTGCGTTACCTGGATACAATTGACTTGAGCCTGGTCTCTAGGATTTTTAAAACATACTGTGTAGTGACAATTTAATGAAATATCACACATACCTCTAGCCTGATAGAATATATTTTGAGTAATAAAAATAACACTTAAATTCATATGGTGGCTACCTTTGGTGAAAATATCTACAAGATGGTTATTACATTCACGCATTAAATCATCTATAATTATAATTTTCTTCCTCTGAAAAATCATTACACTGAGGCAATTCTTCTTTAAATTTACAACATGAGGAGAGACTATTGTATAAGGGTTGCCATTCGCCATAACACCGTACTATATTTTTCAATTTTTCATCATAGTGCTGTAGAAATGTGTTTACAAAGTACTTCTTACCACATCCTGTCGGGTCGGCGACAATACATGTAAATGGATGTTGAAACTCCATATTCTAATATATTATAAAATAATTAGTAATATAATAAAACATTGTTATTAATACGATTTAATAATGCCAATACTTCCAGTACAATTTGTTTAGACAACATTTTGGAACGGTATTATTCTGTTCGAAACACTTTTGAGCATATTTTGTTACGTCTTCACATAGCTGTGAAATTGTAAATATTGCCTGTTGAATACATGACATCTAGAGATGAAGTTTTCTCCACGTATAAAGACTAACATTTACCTGGCCGTTATTGTCATCATCTGATGAACGGATAATACACTGGCGAATACTCCTAAAATTATCCGATAATGATAGCTCATAATTAGCGCTCAGAGAAAATTCTGTGGGGAGTGAAGTTGCTGTAGTCGAATTAAAATAGCTGTCAATATATAGAAAATATGATAGAAAATTATGCCACTCTTTGAGAGAAAATCCTATAGGATCGTAGTAATTATGTAAACTAATAACTACAGAAAATGTCCCCGCATTATCATCATATGCAAGACCGACACATATTTCAATTTAATTAAAACAATAATAATGATTTAAAATTTGATTATCCCTTATTTCTTTTTCTTTTCTATACACGGAAAAATAGATACTCGTACAACAGCATATTAACTTATTTAATCTATTCGTTGTCTTTTAAAACCGTATGGAACCGTATCATAATTATCAGAGCATCTTTTTCTTTTCGTGTACACCAACTGATAAATTTTCTTTTCCGGCCTAGAAACAATATTATGATCTTTCATGCGAGTAACCTTTCTTTCGCTTAACACTTGAACAGGTGAAGCATTGTTAAGTATCATCTCTTTTATTTTTTGGAATTTTTTTTTTAGAATTTTCATAATTGAGTGTTATTCCTCGAACTTTACACACATAAGAATTTTCCCCATTATCGGGTTTGTATACTTCAAATCCATAGTTCTTTGGACCTCCGGAACAGAACTCACTAATAAACGCCTCAACGCCGTGTGCTTGTAACTCGTTAGTAAGTTCGCCAAGCATATCACCTGTTTCTAACTTTGGCCCGTCTGGAGTCTCCATATAAATTATACTATCCGTATCATAGTATAGCACGTATTTACCTAATTTATCCAAATATTTATAGAGCTTCAGACGAGCGTGGGCAGTAGTATAAGCAGCTATTATCACTTTTGTATTGGTGTGTGGTACACTCGTGCTATCGAGATACTGACAATTTAAAATAACGTGTCCTCGTTAATTTGAATATCTTCGTTAACCTCAATTTTTGATCTGCTAACTTATTAAAATATCCACTCGGGTCAGATATTATTGGTGTTTGACTATAATTTTCTTTCTGACCGAATTTACCCCAAAAACTATTTAGTGCTAATTTAGCTAAACTCTTACGACCTTTATTTACACACAATTTATCCCGATCCAACTTAATACCTTCTTTGTCATAATAGCTGCTTATAAATTCCGGTTTCTTTTCATCAGTCGTGCACCAGGCCGTATCTCTATGATTATTAAAACATACCTCCCGTAAAATGATCTATTACATTCCTTACAGTTTATCTTGACATTATTAACACATGGAGGTTTACTCCCACACTGTGAACAGCAAGCTTTACATTTAAAAATGTGTTCATATAATTTTTGATATTTAGTATGACATTTCTGACAATAATAGCCGGGTCGAAAATGCTGCCGCCAAGTTAGTAATTTCGTTGCAGTGTTTGTTTATTAATAGTAAATTAATAGGTGTTTCACCACAACCTACCCGTTCATATAAAATAACTGTGCCCAATAAATCTCCATACACAGTTATTTTATAATCAGTTAGCACACTTTGAAATTGGTGAATATCTTTAATTGTACCGCCAGTGGTCCCCGCTTTAACACATAATCTATTTACTTCGGTATTCATAAAAATTTTACGTTGATCATAATATTTTCTTCGTTCTTTTTTATTATTTATTAGCCCCATAGCCACTACTAACGCATGGGCGAGACAGCGAGTATCGCTATTTTTAATTACAACTATACCTCTATTTGATTTTATATAATCGTCAACACTGGATAACTCTTGTTTCACCCAACCTTCACCTTTAGGCACATGATGGAAATTAATCAGGAATTGTTCTTGATTTAGAAATGATGCATTGGATTGTACAACTTTTCCCATAGCATGTAAAAGGTTTTCAACAGACATATTCTGTTCCTGTCGAAACGATAACCAAAATGACCTATGAGGATCGCTTTGATTTCGAAAAGTGAGACCGACTTGATCATCATTTTCAATACCCTGCATGAGTTGCGCTAATAACTCTTCAATACCTTTCATAACCCAAGTTAAAGGGTTTTCATTTTCTGGAGGATTATTAATTTGTACTTCTATTAGTCTACCTTCCTTATTGAATTTTTTATATACTTTACGTTTTTCACTTATAATTTTTATTTTTGAATCATTACGCGCTCCACCTATTTGTACGTCATTTAACACTTCCATGCACAGAGCATGGACTTCGTTAAAAATATCAAATTGATCCATTTTTTAATTTATAAGTTACTACTATTACTTTAAATGGACTGGAGTATTTTTTTAGCTTTAACAAATTAAATAAATGTAATAAATATTTTATAGTATATATTTTGACACAACTTTACAATAATAATAATAATTTGAAATAACGTAACAACTCAAAAATAATAGTTTTAAAGTTAGTCAATAATAATGTCACAAATGCTCACTATCCTCTGCACACTACAGTATTATCTGCTCCCTAAACAAATGTGCACTTTACGAAGGTCGATGACACTGCAAACTACACTATCCACGACGATCTTCCTTCTCCACTGGGCACTACACTATCCACTATGATCTTCCTTCTCCGCTGGGCAATCCCACGACGATCTTCCTTCTCCACTGGACACTGGACACTTCCACGACGATCTTCACTTTTCGGATATCAGTAGCCAACTGACGGTGGTACCGCCCAAACGCTCGGCTTTATATAGATTTCGACAAAAAATCAGAATGCTGGATTGAAGAGTGAAAGTAGGTCAAGGTCATACGCGGGTTTTCCCCATGACTTCATGGTTATTTTCGCAATACAGTCTCTCGCTAAATCAGGACTTAATAGGTCCAAACTGCCTAAATTTTATCGGATGATTACCAAACTTCGCAATTAGGTAGATTATGATGAGAAACGACAAGCGGTTTATAAGGGGAGATATTTCGATTTATTTTTGCGATCTTTTGAGCC